>JASAMX010025880.1:0-51501 GCA_030248175.1 Microlaimidae sp. YZB2_3
GTTGTTTTTGGTTCAGTTACGTATTGCTCTTTTTTTTGCTAAAAGATATATGTAAACCGATAATCCCGTATTGGATTGAAATAAGTTCGCACAACAGATTATTCTGTTTTTCAAAACACATAAAATATCACGGCCTTCTTAAAATCTAAAATTTTTATATAAATATTATTTATTCGAAACCTTAAATTTCATAAAAATTTTTTCAATTCCCTTTTTTTCGCATATGCCAAAAAATTACACCTATTTCTTCGTAAATTTTTATAATATTCCAAAATTATACAATAAATTCACCTAATTTCTTTACGTTACGTGAAAAAAAATAATTTTTTCACTGCATTGCAAGTAATTTTGCTACTCAACGCTGTATAGTAAATTTTTTTCTGAAGTTTAATAATTTATTGTTCTAACTGGGTTTTTAATATCAGTTACGTATACTGCAGTCACTACAACATTTGTTGCACAAATAGGTTGTTTAACGTATTTTAGGGTGAAATGATAGACAGAATAGAGTATAATGTTGAGAGTGCAGTTGAATATGTAGACAGAGCTAAAGCGGATACTAAAAAAGCAGTTAAATATCAAAGCAAAGCCCGAAAGGTAAGATAAGATTTTTAGTATTTTATAAGTTTGACGTGTGTGTTGTTTTTCTGAAAAATTTCTTTTCGGAACTAACTTTTGAACTGTCTTTGTCTTTCAACAAAATAAATATTAAAATAGATTTTTCAGAAATTTTTTCAAATGCAAACAAGACATCGCCAGTTCTAAATCCAAACCAGACATTTTTTTGGAAAATAAAAAATAGAAGAGCAATCAAATCCAAAACAACTTAAAATGCTTGAGGTTTAGTTCTGTTGATAAAAGTGGGGACTTTTATCGACAGAACTAAACCTCGAGCATTTCTGATTAGTTAATATAAGTTGCGCTAAATTGCTTTGATTTGATTACCAAAAAGAGGTTCTCCTATATTTATTCATTGAAAAAAAACCAGCTGCATCTGATTTATCTTTTAGACTAAATGAGCTTTTTTGACTACTTACATAAAAACGGACAAGCTTGGCTCGCCTTCAAAAATTCCAGCACAAAGAGTCCTGAAAAAATGCAGCTGGCACAAAAAAGTCCTGGCACAAAAGAGTCACGGCACAAAAGAGTCCCGGCGCAAAAGAGTCCTGGAGAAATGAATTAATGCGACCCAAGTGCTGCGAGCGCTGAGGTTGGCACAAAAGAGTCCTGGCATAAAATCAAAATTACACAGCTGACATACAATGTTCGCACCTCAACTGTCTTCCAGTTTATGACGTATTTCAACACGTCGTTACTCTGACACAATGAGTCAAAATCGTCGTAAAATACTTGTAACCGTGACTCTTTTTATATCTTAACAAAATGAGTCAGAGTCACGCTGATTTTATACTAATTGTCACCCTTTGTGTCAAAGCAAACGACGAACAGTAAATTTAAAAGATTTTTAGCTAAAAATTTTTTTTAAGTTGCTATTTTTTTCTTGGGAAAACAAATGTTTATTCCAATATTTACGGTTTTTAATCCTTTCATTAGCGGGTGGGAGAAAAGTAACAAGTTGTAAAACTCTATCGGAGGCATGCTTAGAAACACCTGGAGGAGGCAGGGAGTAGAACCCCCCAAAAAACAACCTCGAAGGTTTGTAGGAGCAGAAAAAACCATTTTCAAGTTAGATAAAACTTCCTTGTGAGCAGCTTTAATTTTTCTAAAAGCAGGTAGAAGGTAGTTAAGTTCAAAGAAGCATATACGGATATACTCAGAAAAAGGTCATTAAGTGAGAGTGATGGTTGGGAACCAAGATACCAAGACTTTCGCCAGTATCATAAATTTCTTATTTTCTTAGCGTTCGCTATTATTTTTTTACCTGTTGTTGTTTCTATTCTAAATGTACGCATTGGCGTTAATCATCGACAGTTTACTTTAAAGCCTTACGAAACAAAATATTTTAAAATATAAAAACATTGTAACAATTATGGTTAAATTATATCTGGCTGACGTTAAAAATTAGAATGCACACATGAGGAGACCAATTAATATTGTAATGGAATTTTTTTTAAACAAATAAGAACACAGAATTTTTTTTGATTCCACATTTTAATAATATATACAAAAATAAACCAATTGTAGCCCTTAATAAATTTGCATTTAGGTTTCAAATTAAGTAATTTAATAAATAATTATTAAAATACAGTTCTAATCTTTATTATTAATCCACTTAATATTTTGAATGTTTTTGTTGTTAATAGTGGATTCAATACAGAAAATATCGCGGTCAGCTAGATTTTATTTGCCTATATAATACTAAATACATCAAATAAAACAAAAAACGAAATGTCCATATTTAATAACAAATTACAAACTGCTTCAAAGTCTATTTCAAAAGCTGTCTTTTTGTGTTTTTTTGTTTGTTTTTTTTAAATGCGTAGTTGTGCGCAATGGCACGCAAAAATCCTAGTGGTCTGGTTATCTGGTCTTCTGACATCTGGCTGTCCTTACAATTACGACAAAAACACTTGTTTACTAAAAATTGTAATATTTTAACTATGAACAAAAATTTATGGAAACTAAAATCATTGTTTAGACATGGTTTTGTTTAACATGCACTCAATTATGACAAAAACACTAATTCAATATTTTATGATTTATTTCAAATACAACAATGATTATTTTTTTACTAACGCTTTACAAAGCTTTAAGCGTTTTAATAATTAAATAATAAAAATACTTAAAAAGATTAATTTTTTAAAAGGGAAATTCCTCACCCAATCTTTTAAGAGGCTAATTAAAAAAACACAAATAAAAAACTGGAAAACAGCTGAGGTGTGAACATTCTATGTCAGCTCTGAAAATTGATTTTATGGCAGGACTCTTTTGTGCCGACCTCAGCGCCCGTGGCGCTTGGGCGCATAAACGAATTTTCTCCAGGACTCTTTTGTGCCGGGACTCTTTTGTGCCGGGACTCTTTTGTGCCAGCTGTGATTTTTTTCAGGACTCTTTTGTGCCGGGACTCTTTTGTGTCGGACCCGGGCGAGTTACGAATCTCCTGAGCTCTTTCCGTTGTATTGCATTTTTCATAGCAGAAAGTTTTAATCGTAAAGTCAAAATATTTACTCCGTTTTTTATTTTAAAAAGTACAATCCTTCAGTTTCATTTAAGTGCTGCAAAAAGCGTTTGCAATTTTTGACTCCGGTTATTTATTGGCAGTGAGAGTGCGTTTGCAATCAACGTGACGTTAATTTTCTTTCACCGACTTCGCAATTATCTACTGTCTTGAGGTTTCCAACTTTAAAAAACGCTCTTTGAATAGTAAGAGTCAAACAATTTAAAGTCTTTTGACTTATTCTTGATTAAAAGTTTTTGTAATCGAAATAAATTTTAAAAATAATTCCAATTATGTGAAACTTCTTTTAAGAAATATAAATTTTTTTTGTTTCCTTATTTTCTTTTTCTTTAAATTTCACTATTGATATGTTTAAGCTGCTTTCAAGTTGCACGTATTTTTTGCTTTCAGAAAATGGTTATCTGCATTGTTTTTGCTTTCGTGTTACTTGTGGTGCTTATTGCAATAATAGTGGGAACAGTTTGCAGTAACGGAAACAGTTGTAAATAACATTTAATTCAAACTCACGTCAGGAATGAGCTTACCTCACTATTTAAAAAAAAGCTCCTTAATTCTTCTAAATTAAGGTACTAGAAATAAAGAATTTGGAGCCAAAACGTAGTGCCATGTGCCAATTACAAAGAAACTTGGATATGCATCGCAAGTAGGGAACTTAAAGAGTGTGTCTGTTTAAAGTCGTTGATTTTAAGCCAATTATTTGGTTTCTAGACTCGAATGCCGGAAGCGTTAAATTAAAAAATGAAAGTTATTTTTGCAAAAACTTGATTAAAATTTTATTTTGAAATAACTTAGCATGTTTCAAATGGTGCTAAATTTTAATAATACTTTAACCACAAATTTAGGCCCATAAATAAAAAAATTCTGATTTTACAGTATGTCCAAGAAGTTCATTTCTAGTTATTTGGAATGGCACAAACATTTATTAAGGAGAAAAACCACTTAATTTAAAATAAGTTTTGTTTGTTTAATTTTTATTTAGATTTGTACTAATTTAATCAAATTCTATTAATTTTTACAGAAATAATCGCAATTTTTTTTTGTTTAGTGCTTTATTTTTATAATGGTTTAAAATAAAATAAAATTTAAAAAATAAGATGGAAATTAAAAAAATTATTCAAATCTACTTATATTTAAAAAAAAACAAAAAAAATGTGATTATTTTTAAATATGATAATCAGTTCACAGATTTTGTGCAAACATTCTGCTTGTCAAATTTGACGCTTCCTGAATCCTGACAGTTAATTTAAAGGTGCGGTGCGGAGTCAAACTTTTTGTCTTCGATTTTGATAATTTTGTGTGAAAACATAACATTACATGTACTCCTGCCCCCCATTAGCTCACAAAAATTTTCTGAACAAATTTTCTCCAGTGGTTCAGGAGTTATGATGACCCCCCAAAAATGGCATTTTTCGACAATTTTGTACGAGATGGATTGTTTAATAGGTATAACGAATTACGTTACAAATTATGCACTCAAAAAAAGCGGCTATTTTCTACTTTAATTTGATACCTGGATTGTTGAGATTGGTGCAATAATTATCGAAATATTGTGTTTCCCGTACAAAAAACCCGCAACTTTTTCGTTAAAAACACAAAACGGCGGCAGTGATTTTGTGAAGTTTGCCCAACCTTTCTTTTCTTGACTTCGTGTTTTTAGCAAAAAAATCGAAGGTTTTTTGTAGGAAAAACGCAATATCTCGGCAAATACTGCACCAATCTTAGCCATCAAGGTATCAAATTAAAGTAGAAAGTATCCGCTTTTTTTAAGTACGTAATTTTAAACTTAAATCGTTATACGTATTGAGCAATCTTTCACGTACAGAATTGTCAAAAACCGCCATTTTTGGGGGTCATAACTCCTGAACCACTTAAGATATTTTGTTCAAAAAATTTTTGTGGGCTATTGGGGGCAGAGGTAAGGTTTTCACGAAAAATAATCAAAATCGAAACAAAAAGTTTGACTCCGCACCGCACCTTTAAGTCTAGCTCTCTTTTGAGATCTAATTCTAAATTCCATTTTTAGTTCTCAAGTAGTCCTAAAGTCTCAAATTATATTTTTATTTAGTTATCTATTATTTACAATATTTTCATGTAAGGATACCAACAAATAATAATGCCTAATTATTTATATTTAAAATTTTATTGAAATCATCAAGTTTGGCGGTTTTTATACTCAACCAAATTTGATGCGTCAAATATGGTGCCAAGCATATAAATCAAATAATCATATTTATTTTTTTAATTTTGTATTTATTTGTTTTAGAAACGGATTATTCTTATTATTTTTGCTATTGTTTTAATTTTGGTGATAGTTGCAATTATTTGTGGTACACAGCTTACTAAGAAGAAGAACTAATGTTTTATAATTTTGCACTGATCTGTTTTGTTCTTTGCTTTAAACAAAAATTTTACGGTGATATGCACCTCCGGGTACCAATAGAACTAAGTATACGGTAAGTAAATTGCAGCAAATTTTATTATTTTGCTTGAAGTTTTTTGGCGAAAATCAAGCAAATCATTTAAAATATACTTAAAACTCTTGGTGCCTAATTCCTATAGAAATAGAACAGCAAATGTATGTAGATAGAATGTACTTTGGTTGCTTTTTATGCATTTTAGGAACAGTCACGACGATTATTTCAATGTACACAAAAGTCTCGTGAAGAAATGGAAATAATTCGTATATGACGTTGGTTAACAAAAAAAAACGAGTTAGAAAAAAGTATAGACAACCGTTTTTTAGAAAAATGTTAAAAAAAAACAAAATAGTTGGTTGTCCATATTTATTTATGCTGATTTTTTTCTGTTAATCAATGTCATATACAAATTATATTTAGTTCTTCTTGAGACCTTTGTGTACATTGAATTAACCGTCGTGATTGTCCATAAATTTTCACAATTTTTCTTATAATTTTTTTAACAAAAATAAACCATAAACGTCAAAAAAAATTAAATGGAAACTTTGGCAGCAGAAATCGTGTCTTTTACAAATTTTTTCCGGCGGAAAAATCTTAACGCGTTTGCCACGCACGCACACCTGGAGCCAGTCCACTAACAACATGTTAACAAACGGCTAAGTTAGCCGATTATGAAAAAGATCCTATTTATAAAGTTTTTCTAATAGTTTGATGATAATATTTGTTTGTTTTAACATTATTTGTTGTGGTCAATTAATATAAATAAATGTTCTTTGTTAAAATTAAAAAATAATATAAATAAAATGATTTTAAAAAAATTAAGTACTTTAATATCAAAATAGCTATTATTTGCTTATATCTAAAATAAATATCCATCACATTGTGAAAATATCATGTTTTTCAATTTAAAACAAAAATCGTGAAATTTTACAAGATAAAGAAAGCAAAATTTAAGCAATAAAAGCTGTTTTTAATAACTGGCTAACTTAGCCGGTAGTTAAAAGTGCAGTATACTAAATCATGGTGTATTTTTATTGCTGTTTAATAAATACAAATCGATGTATCAGGTCACACTGAGAAAAACATTGTCTTACACCAAAAATTAATTCTCAACGATTAACAAGTTATTAACAAGAATACCGCTTGGTTAAAAATACTTTTGTGAACTGAACCAAATTTAAAACTAAAGATTTTTGGTACCCTAGCATGATTTCTATTAAGTTTTATTAATATCCGTACAATAAATAAGTTTTCTTTTAAAAAATAGTGTATAGAAAACTACATTGGATTTTAAGTAAAAATAAAAGTAATTTGAAAAATTTTAATTTAAGTAAAGTAAGAGTAAAAGTAATTTGTAATTTTTTAATTTAAGTAAAGTAAATGTAAGGGTCAAAATTTTATTTAAGTAAAGTAAAAGTAAAAGTAAGACTATTTTTTTAAGTAAAAGTAAGAGTAAAACTATAAAAAAAGTATTTTGAAACGAAGCAAAATACCGGTTTTTAGAGACCCAGAGCTCGATTTCAATTTTTTTTTTGCTAATTTGTGCCTAAATTTTTATTTTAATAAGTTTTTTGGTCTAAATAAATGGTTTTCAGAGTGTTAGCATCTTGACAAAATTTTTGCTGCCAATGATTTTCAACAAGCATATAGGGAATTTACTCGTTGAAATTACTTAGATTTTACTTAAATTAATTTAAGTATTTGCAGGAAAAAATCCGAGTAAGAGTAAAAGTAAAAGTAATTAAAATTTCAAAATTCAAGTAAGAGTAAAAGTAAAAGTAAGTGAAATTTAAAACTCGAGTAAAAGTAAAAGTAATCCAAAATCCGTTACTTTTATTAGTTTAAGTAAAAGTAAAAATAACTTTTTACAACACTACCTAATACATCGATTAGTATTAATTAAAAACGGAAAAATACACATGAATTGGTATACTCCACCTTTAACATTCTGTTAGTGGCGGCCCTGGTGAAATATGAATAAGTGCATTAAGCCCGGTTCACACTGAGGTGGAGTGCCACGGTGGCATTGCCACGCGAGGTGGCATTGCCACCGCTGTTGTGCCAACGTTAAACATATGACGTGTTCACATGAGGTGGAATCCACCTTGCGGTGGAATGCGAGGTGTTCCACCGCTGTTGTGTTTACTCCACAACCCCTCATGGTCAGCTCTTCAAGAAAAAAACGCATGAGCGCGCGCATTGTAAATTTTAGAAATAAAACTTTTAAAAAATATGGCTATATTCGGATGAACTTTGATCAAGTTCGACCGTCCGGAACTTTATTACAAGCGAGAAAAAATAATTAACAGAATTAATTAGGCAAACAGTGGGAAATAATGAAAAAGAGTAAAAAGTAAAAAAAGAGTAAAAAGAAAAAAAGTTACCGACATTTTCTTAGCTCTACACGGGACGAAATGCTCTTCAGCGGTGGCAATCACCGGTCAGCGGTGGCAATCCACCGTGCATTCCACGGCGGTGGCATTCCACGGTGGCATTGCCACTCAGTGTGCGGTCTTTATTCTTATGCGCGCAAGAATAAGTCAAAGAAGAAAAATTTAAATGATTTACAGTGTTAAAAGCAGTGGCGTTTAAATATACGGTAGCAATTATTCAATTTAAAAAAAAATAACCCATTTTTTTGCTTTGCTATTTTAACCATAAAAAATTTCACTCATAGTATTAAGCGATGAAGCTGCTGCAAAAGACCTGGGACAACATTGAACCTTGTATTTTAGTATTCTCCGTTTTCTTTACTTTTGTTTAGTTTGGTTAAAAAGATTTTAATAAGTTTAAAATTATTATTGATTAATTTTTATAAATTGTATGTGAGTAATTATATTTTTTATTAAAATTTATTTATAAAAAGTGTTTTTTAATTTTTTTAGTTTATGTTATTATTAATTTTTTGAAAAATATGGTGTTGTTTATTAGTAATATTTTTTTAATTTTATTTTATATATTCGTTGTAAATATATGAAAATAATATTTTGGGGTCTGAGATAATGTTATTGAGTTAATATTAAAGGGAAAAAAACTTAGTGAATTGGTTTTTAGAGTTTTTTTAATGTTTTAAAAAATTGTTTTTAAGTTTTTTAGGAATTTGGATTTTCCTGCAAATCAAGAAGAGATTCCACGCTACGACTGCTCAGTGTTAAACATGGCGTTGATTGCAGACTGCAGGCGGAGTTTACTACTGAGCAGCACTGTCGCAATATACCTTCTGTGCATTTGCAGTGCTTTTTGTACGAAAAAATTTCAAAAAGTTATACTATGCATTTGTTCGCAGTTTTTTGTTTCAATTTAAGTTTTAATTAAGATCATGGACTTTCAGTATATGATTTTAAAAAATTTTGATTTTTTATTTTATAGTTTTAGGTTTTATTATATTTTATTTATTTATATTTTTGATTTATGAATTTTATAGATATATATATTTAAAAATGTATTTTTTTGTTTTTGTAATTAGAATTATATAGGATTATTATAAATTATTTAATAATATAAATATTTTTTAAATTTTTTTTAATAGTTAAATTTATTAGTTATTTTTATTTTGTAATTTGTAATTTTATTATTATTGTTAGAAGCGAAATTATAGACTAGTTCTGAATAAGGGTTTTTTAGTGTAGGAAGAGGGTACAATAACTACTAGCGCCAATCATATGTAGGGGGAAAATTGAGAAACAGCGAGCGACTAGTACATTTTACGGTTTAAAATATTTCAAATATTTATTGGTTCAAAATCTCGACCCCTTCTCTTCAAAATTTCTTAAATACTTTTTAATATTACAAAAGCAAAAGCAGTTTTTGGGGATTTTTAGTTTTTTGCCGCTTCGTAGGTACGGCGCTGCTGGCGCGCTTGGTTTCCAGTTTTTTAATGTTTCAATTACAGAAAATGCTTAATTTAAAAGTTTGGAATGGACTTTTTAAAATTAATTTTTAAATTTTGAATAGTTTTACAACCAAAACATTAAAAAACCTATGTAGGTTTAAAATTAGTTTCAAAGCACAAATTTCAACTTTATTTTTACTAATTCGAAATCATTGTTCACGAAAATACTATTTTAGTGATGATTTCTAACTATTGTGACGTTTAATTAAAAAACCAAAATTTATTTAGCACAAACTGATATATTAAAGCACTTCAACGTAGTGAAACATATCATCGTGTAGCAATTTTTATGAAGTATAGGTTTAAACTTAAGAAACTAAGAAAACTAAGATTTTTTCAAATTTTATTTTTTTCTTTTTGTACCCTCTCTCGTACAGTAAAAGACGCTTATTCAGAACTAGTCTATAATTTATGGCGGACAAGATAATCATAGGCAATGACTCATTAGCCGTTTTCATAAATTAAACAAACAATCCAGGGAACTCAAAAGCGTTTTTTTCTATTTTTACTTGCTGTTTTAAGACTTATTCAATTATGTTTTTAGGTATTAAAAAATATAATTTGCGCAGTTTTTTAAAAAGTACTAAACCTTCTCGTGCATTTTCTTATAAAAAAGGATCAAATTTTAGATTAATAATGAACGATTCACTTACAATTTAAAAAGAATAAATTTTAACAATTAACCTGATTGGTTGTCAATAGACGATTAATATAGACTAGTTCTGATGCGTCTTTTACTGTACGAAGAGAGGTGTAGAGAAAGAAAAGTAATAAAATTTAAAAATATTAGTTTTGTTAGTTTTCTTAAGTTTAAACCTATATTTATAAAAATTGCTGCAAGATGATTTGTTTTACTGTGTTAAAGTGGTTTAATATATCAGTTTGAGCTAAATAAATTTTGGTTTTTTAATTAAACGTCACAATAGTTAGAAATCATCACTAAAATAGTATTTTCGTGATCAATGATTTTGAATTAGTAAAAATAAGGTTGAAACTTGTGTTTTGAAACTAATTTTAAACCTACATAAGTTTTTTAAATTGTTTTCGCTGTAAAAATATTAAAATTTTAAAAATTAATTTTAAACAATCCATTCCAAACTTTTAAATGAAGCATTTTCTGTAATTGAAACATTAAAAAAATTTAAATCAAGCGTGCCAGCAGCGCCGTAACTACGAAGCGGCAAAAAACTAAAAATCCTCGAAATTTGTTTTTGCTTTTGTAATATTAAGAAATATTTAGAAAATTTTGAAGAAAATGGGTCGAGATTTTGAACCAATAAATATTCAATATATTTTAAACCGTAAAATTACTAGTCGCTCTCTGTTTCTCAATATTCTCTTGTTTATTTTCTTGCTAGTAGTATTGTACCCTCTTCTTCACTAAAAACTTTAGAAATTTTTTTATTTTTTTTTTTTTTTTTGTTTTTTTTTTTTTGTTTTTTTTTTTTTGTTTTTTTTTTTTGTTTTTTTTTTTTTTTGTTTTTTTAATTATTTTTTTTTTTTTTTTTTGGGTTGGTTTTTTTTTTTGTTGTTTTTTGTTTTTTTTTTTTTTGGTTTTATTTTTTTGTAAAAAACAGATTTTTTTATTTTTTTTATTATATTTTTTTTTTGAAAAATTTAATCAATAATAATTTTAAACTTATTAAAATCCTTTTTAACCAAACTAAACAAAAGTAAAGAAAACGGAGAATACTAAAATACAAGGTTCAATGTTGTCCCAGGTATTTTGCAGCAGCTTCATCGCTTAATACTATGAGTGAAATTTTTTATGGTTAAAATAGCAAAGCAAAAAAATGGTTTATTTTTTGGTTTAGAATTTGAATAATTGCTACCGTATATTTAAACGCGCACTGCTTTTAACACTGTAAATCATTTAAATTTGTTCGTTCGTTTGACCGTTAGTTCTTGCGCGCATAAGAATAAAGACCGGTTCACACTGAGGTGGCAATGCCACCGGTGGGAATGCCACCGCCACCGGTGGGAATGCCACCGGTGGCATTGCCACGAATGCCACCGCTAGGTTCACACTGGGGTGGCATTGCCACCGCTGAAGAGCATTTCGTCCGCGTGTAGAGCTAAGAAAATGTCGGTAACTTTTTTTACTTTTTACTCTTTTTTTACTTTTTACTCTTTTTCATTATTTCCCAGCTGTTTGCCTGGTTAATTCTGTCAATGTATGTTTTTCTCGCTTGTAATAAAGTTCCGGACGGTTCCGAACTTGATCAGAAGTTCATCCGAATCAGTAGCCATATTTTTTAAAAGTTTTATTTCTAAAATTTACAATGCGCGCGTTCTCATGCGTTTTTTTTCTTGAGAGAGCTGCCACCGATGACGGAGTTGTGGAGTAAACACAACAGCGGTGGCATTGCCACCGCAAGGTGGCATTGCCACCTCAGTGTGAACACGTCATATTTTTAAGGTTGGACACAACAGCGGTGGCAATGCCACCTCGCGGTGGCAATGCCACCGGTGGCATTGCCACCTCAGTGTGAACCGGGCTTAAGTGCACTTGATTCATATTTCACCAGGGGCCGTCCACTAACAGAATGTTAAAGGTGGAGTATACCAATTCATGGTGTATTTTTCGCGTTTTAATTAATACTAATCGATGTATTAGGTAGTGTTGTAAAAAGTTATTTTTACTTTTACTTAAACTAATAAAAGTAACGGATTTTGGATTACTTTTACTTTTACTCGAGTTTTAAATTTCACTTACTTTTACTTTTACTCTGACTTGAATTTTGGAATTTTAATTACTTTTACTTTTACTCTTACTCGGATTTTTTCCTGCAAATACTTAAATTAATTTAAGTAAAATCTAAGTAATTACAACGAGTAAATTCCCTATATGCTTGTTGAAAATCATTGGCAGCAAAAATTTTGTCAAGATGCTAACACTCTGAAAACCATTTATTTAGACCAAAAAACTTATTAAAATAAAAATTTAGGCACGAATTAGCAAAAAAAAAATTGAAATCGAGCTCTGGGTCTCTAAAAACCGGTATTTTGCTTCGTTTCAAAATACTTTTTTTATAGTTTTACTCTTACTTTTACTTAAAAAAATAGGTCTTACTTTTACTTTTACTTTACTTAAATAAAATTTTGACCCTTACATTTACTTTACTTAAATTAAAAAATTACAAATTACTTTTACTCTTACTTTACTTAAATTAAAATTTTTCAAATTACTTTTATTTTTACTTAAAATCCAATGTAGTTTTCTATACACTATTTTTTTAAAAGAAAACTTATTTATTGTACGGATATTAATAAAACTTAATAGAAATCATGCTAGGGTACCAAAAATCTTTAGTTTTAAATTTGGTTCAGTTCACAAAAGTATTTTTAACCAAGCGGTATTCTTGTTAATAACTTGTTAATCGTTGAGAATTAATTTTTGGTGTAAGACAATGTTTTTCTCAGTGTGACCTGATACATCGATTTGTATTTATTAAACAGCAATAAAAATACACCATGATTTAGTATACTGCACTTTTAACTACCGGCTAAGTTAGCCGTTTAGTAAAAACAGCTTTTATTGCTTAAATTTTGCTTTCTTTATCTTGTAAAATTTCACGATTTTTGTTTTAAATTGAAAAACATGATATTTTCACAATGTGATGGATATTTATTTTAGATATAAGCAAATAATAGCTATTTTGATATTAAAGTACTTAATTTTTTTAAAATCATTTTATTTATATTATTTTTTAATTTTAACAAAGAACATTTATTTATATTAATTGACCACAACAAATAATGTTAAAACAAACAAATATTATCATAAAACTATGAAAAACTTTATAAATAGGATCTTTTTCATAATCGGCTAACTTAGCCGTTTGTTTAGCAACATGTTGTTAGTGGACTGGCTCCAGGTGTGCGTGCGTGGCAAACGCGTTAAGATTTTTCCGCCGGAAAAAATTGTAAAAGACACGATTTCTGCTGCCAAAGTTTCCATTTAATTTTTTTTGACGTTTATGGTTTATTTTTGTTAAAAAAATTATAAGAAAAATTGTGAAAATTTATGGACAATCACGACGGTTAATTCAATGTACACAAAGGTCTCAAGAAGAACTAAATATAATTTGTATATGACATTGATTAACAGAAAAAAATCAGCATAAATAAATATGGACAACCAACTATTTTGTTTTTTTTTTAACATTTTTCTAAAAAACGGTTGTCTATACTTTTCTCAACTCGTTTTTTTTTGTTAACCAACGTCATATACGAATTATTTCCATTTTTTCACGAGACTTTTGTGTACATTGAAATAATCGTCGTGACTGTTCCTAAAATGCATAAAAAGCAACCAAAGTACATTCTATCTACATACATTTGCTGTTCTATTTCTATAGGAATTAGGCACCAAGAGTTTTAAGTATATTTTAAATGATTTGCTTGATTTTCGCCAAAAAACTTCAAGCAAAAGAATAAAATTTGCTGCAATTTACTTACCGTATACTTAGTTCTATTGGTACCCGGAGGTGCATATCACCGTAAAATTTTTGTTTAAAGCAAAGAACAAAACAGATCAGTGCAAAATTATAAAACATTAGTTCTTCTTCTTAGTAAGCTGTGTACCACAAATAATTGCAACTATCACCAAAATTAAAACAATAGCAAAAATAATAAGAATAATCCGTTTCTAAAACAAATAAATACAAAATTAAAAAAATAATATGATTATTTGATTTATATGCTTGGCACCATATTTGACGCATCAAATTTGGTTGAGTATAAAAACCACCAAAAGTTGATGATTTTCAATAAAATTTTAAAAAATAATTACGCATTATTATTTGTTGGTATCCTTACATGAAAATATTGTAAATAATAGATAACGAAATAAAAATATAATTTGAGACTTTAGGACTACTTGAGAACTAAAAATGGAATTTAGAATTAGATCTCAAAAGAGAGCTAGACTTAAAGGTACGGTGCGGAGCAAACTTTTTGTTTTTGATTTTGATAATTTTTTGAGAAAACCTTACCGCTGCCCCCAATAGCACACAAAAATTTTTCCAACAAAATATCTCCAGTAGTTCAGGATATATGACCCCTCAAAAATGGCGTTTTTCTGTAGGTGAAAGATTTCTCAATAAGTGTAACGATTTACGTTACAAATTACGCATTTAACGAAAGCGAATATTTTCTACTTTAATTTGGTGCCTCGATCGTTAAGATTGATGCAGTATTTGTCGAGATATTACGTTTTTCGTACAAAAAACCTTCGATTTTTTCGCTAAAAACACAAAGTGAAGGAAAGAAAGTTGGGCAAACTTCACAAAATCACTGCCGTCGTTTGGTGTTTTTAACGAAAAAGTTGCGGGTTTTTTGTACGGGAAACGCAATATTTCGACAAATATTGCGACAATCTTAACAATCAATGTATCAAAATAAAATAAAAAGTAGCCGTTTTCTTTTAGTGCATAATTTGTAACGTAATTCGTTATACCCATTGAGCAATTTTTCACGTACAGAATTGTCGAAAAAGGCCGTTTTTGGGGGGTCATAACTCCTAAACCACGGGAAATATTTTGTTGAAAAAATTTTTGTGGGCTATTGGGGGCAGAGGTAATGTTTTCACAAAAAATTATAACCGCCCCACTAAACAAAAAAAAATTGCGATTATTTCTGTAAAAATTAATAAGAATTTGATTAAATTAGTACAAATCTAAATAAAAATTAAACAAACAAAACTTATTTTAAATTAAGTGGTTTTTCTCCTTTAATAAAATGTTTTTGCCATTCCAAATAACTAGAAATGAACTTCTTGGACATACTGTAAAATCAGAATTTTTTTATTTATGGGCCTAAATTTGTGGTTAAAGTATTATTAAAATTTAGCACCATTTGAAACATGTTAAGTTATTTCAAAATAAAATTTTAATCAAGTTTTTGCAAAAATAACTTTCATTTTTAATTTAACGCTTCCGGCATTGGAGTCTAGAAACCAAATAATTCGGCTTAAAATCAACAACTTTAAACAGACACATTTTTCAAGTTCCCCTACTTGCGATGCATATCCAATTTTCTTTGTGAATTGGCACATGGCGCTCTCGTTTTGGCTCCAAATTCTTTCTTTCTCATACCTTGATTTAGAAGAATTAAGGAGCTTTTTCAATGCGTAAAGTAAGCTCATTCCTGACGTGAGTTTGAATTAAATGTTATTTACAACTGTTTCCGTTACTGCAAACTGTTCCCACTATTATTGCAATAAGCACCACAAGTAACACGAAAGCAAAAACAATGCAGATAACCATTTTCTGAAAGCAAAAAATACGTGCAACTTGAAAGCAGCTTAAACATATCAATAGTGAAATTTAAAGAAAAAGAAAATAAGGAAACAAAAAAATTTATATTTCTTAAAAGAAGTTTCACATAATAGGAAATATTTTTAAAATTTATTTCGATTACAAAAACTTTTAATTAAGAATAAGTCAAAAGACTTTAAATTGTTTGACTCTTACTATTCAAAGAGCGTTTTTTAAAGTTGGAAACCTCAAGACAGTAGATAATTGCGAAGTCGGTGAAAGAAAATTAACGTCACGTTGATTGCAAACGCACTCTCACTGCCAATAAATAACCGGAGTCAAAAATTGCAAACGCTTTTTGCAGCACTTAAATGAAACTGAAGGATTGTACTTTTTAAAATAAAAACGGAGTAAATATTTTGACTTTACGATTAAAACTTTCTGCTATGAAAAATGCAATACAACGGAAAGAGCTCAGGAGATTCGTAACTCGCCCGGGTCCGACACAGAAGAGTCCCGGCACAAAAGAGTCCTGAAAAAAATCGCAGCTGGCACAAAAGAACCCTGGCACAAAAGAATCCCGGCACAAAAGAGTCCTGGAGAAAATGCGTTTATGCGCCCAAGCGCCGCGGGCGCTGAGGTCGGCACAAAGGTCGGCGCTGAGGTCGGCGTTGAGGTCGGCACGGCTGAGGTCCTGGCATAAAATCAATTTTCAGAGCTGACATAGAATGTTCACACCTTAGCTGTTTTCAAGTTTTTTATTTGTTTTTTTAATTAGCCTCTTAAAAGATTGGGTGAGGAATTTTCCTGGTAAAAAATTAATCTTTTTAAGTATTTTTATTATTTAATTATTAAAATGCTTAAAACTTTGTAAAGCGTTAAAAAAAAAATAATCATTGTTGTATTTGGGAAAAATCATAAAATATTGAATTAGTGTTTTTGTCATAATTGAGTGCATGTTAAACAAAATCATGTCTAAACAATGATTTTAGTTGGCATAAATGTTTTGTTCATAGTTAAAATATTACAATTTTTATCAAACAAGTGTTTTGGCTGTAATTGTAAGGACAACCAGATGTCAGAAGACCAGATAACCAGACTACTGGGATTTTTGCATGCCATTGCGCACAAATACACATTTCAAAAAAACAAACAAAAAACACAAAAGACAGCTTTTGAAATAGACTTTGAAGCAGTTTGTAATTTGTTATTGAATTTGGACATTTTGTTTATAGATTTGTTTTATTTGATGTATTTAGTATTATATAGGCAAATAAAATCTAGCTGACCGCGATATTTTCTGTATTGAATCGACTATTAACAACAAAAACATTCAAAATTTTAAGTGGATTAATAATAAAGATTAGAACTGTATTTTAATAATTATTTATTAAATTACTTAATTTGGAACCTAAATGCAAATTTATTAAGGGCTACAGTTGGTTAATTTTTGTATATTTTATCAAAAGGTGGAATCAAAAAAAAATTCTGTGTTCTTATTTGTTAAAAAAAACCCCATTACAATATTAATTGGTCCCCTCATGTCTGCATTCTAATTCTTAGCGTCAGCCAGATATAATTTAACCATAATTGTTACAATGTTTTTATATTTTAAAATATTTTGTTTCGCAAGGCTTTAAAGTAAACTGTCGATGATTAATGCCAATGCGTACATTTAGAATAGAAACAACAACAGGTAAAAAAATAATAGCAAACGCTAAGAAAATAAGAAATTTATGATACTGGCGAAAGTCTTGGTATCTTGGTTCCCAACCATCACTCTCACTTAATGACCTTTTTCTAAGTATATGCGTATAGAAGTTAACTAACTACCTTCTACCTGCTTTTAGAAAAATTAAAGCTGCTCACAAGGAAGTTTAATCTAACTTGAAAATGGTTTTTTCTGCTCCTACAAACCTTCGAGGTTGTTTTTTGGGGTAGTTTTACTTGCCTCCTCCAGGTGTTTCTAAGCATGCCTCCGATACAGTTTTACAACTTGTTACTTTTCTCCCACCCGCTAATGAAAGGATTAAAAACCGTAAATATTGGAATAAACATTTGTTTTCCCAAGAAAAAAATAGCAACTTAAAAAAAATTTTTAGCTAAAAATCTTTTAAATTTACTGTTCGTCGTTTGCTTTGACACAAAGGGTGACAATTAGTATAAAACCAGCGTGACTCTGACTCATTTTGTTAAGATTATTTGTGTGTTAAGGTATAAAAAGAGTCACGGTTACAAGTATTTTACGACGATTTTGACTCATTGTGTCAGAGTAACGACGTGTTGAAATACGTCATAAACTGGAAGACAGTTGAGGTGTGAACGTTGTATGTCAGCTGTGAAAAATTGATTTTATGCCAGGACTCTTTTGTGCCAACCTCAGCGCTCGCAGCACTTGGGCGCATGAACGCATTTTCTCCAGGACTCTTTTGTGCCGGGACTCTTTTGTGCCGGGACTCTTTTGTGCCAGGACTCTTTTGTGCCAGCTGCATTTTTTTCAGGACTCTTTTGTGCCGGGACTCTTTTGAAGGCGAGCCAACTCGTCCGTTTTTATGTAAGTAGTCAAAAAAGCTCATTTAATCTAAAGATAAATCAGATGCAGCTGGTTTTTTTTCAATGAATAAATATAGGAGAACCTTTTTGTAATCAAATCAAAGCAATTTAGCGCAACTTATATTAACTAATCAGAAATGCTTGAGGTTTAGTTCTGTTGATAAAAGTCCCCACTTTTATCAACAGAACTAAACCTCAAGCATTTTAAGTTGTTTTGATTTGATTGCTCTCCTATTTTTTATTTTCCAAAAAAATGTCTGGTTTGCATTTAGAACTGGCCACGTCTTGTTTGCATTTGAAAAAATTTCTGAAAAATCTATTTTAATATTTATTTTGTTGAAAGACAAAGACAGTTCAAAAGTTAGTTCGAAAGAAATTTTTCAGAAAACAACACACACGTCAAACTTATAAAATACTAAAAATCTTATCTTACCTTTCGGGCTTTGCTTTGATATTTAACTGCTTTTTTAGTATCCGCTTTAGCTCTGTCTACATATTCAACTGCACTCTCAACATTATACTCTATTCTGTCTATCATTTCACCCTGAAATATGTTAAACAACCTATTTGTGCAACAAATGTTGTAGTGACTGACATACATAACTGATATTAAAAACCCAGTTAGAACAATAAATTATTAAACTTCAGAAAAACATTTACTTTACAGCGTTGAGTAGCAAAATTACTTGCAATGCAGTGAAAAAATTATTTTTTTTCACGTAACGTAAAGAAATTAGGTGAATTTATTGTATAATTTTGGAATATTATAAAAATTTACGAAGAAATAGGTGTAATTTTTTGGCATATGCGAAAAAAAGGGACTTGAAAAGAATTTTATGAAATTTAAGGTTTCGAATAAATAATATTTATATAAAAATTTTAGATTTTAAGAAGGCCGTGATATTTTATGTGTTTTGAAAAACAGAATAATCTGTTGTGCGAACTTATTTCAATCCAATACGGGATTATCGGTTTACATATATCTTTTAGCAAAAAAAGGAAATATCTTATGGCACAAAACTTAGCGCGTTATTATCTATCTATATGTACAATGAGAGTCCCACAAGGATTTTACGGTTTACGGTCGTTGGAGCCTAGAACCAAAAATAAGAAACTTGGAGCCGAAAGTGGGGAACGTGGGATATCGCTTACAAGAATCTCTAAGCCTAAGCCAAAACCTAAAACTAACCCCAACCTGTTTTTATTATTTTCGGCTCCAAGACCACAAAATTTTCCGACGACGAAAAAGTTCTCTGCTGACTGCTCCAAAGACCCCGTAACGAGATTGCGTCCCATAGGAAGCATTTTGCCATATTTAGTTTTATTTTAATATTGGGTTTTTTTAAAAGTTTTTTAAATAAATTGTTGAAATTATTAACTGTAGAAAAATTTACCATTTTTTACAAAATTTTTGTCCTGCTTTTCATCAATTAGTTCAATTTTTGCAGTTTAGAAATTTTGAGATATGATAATACTCTAGAATTACAATTTTAAAAAATTGTAAGTGAAAATAGGCAATTCTTGCTCAGATGAACGCTGTGCACTCAAAACTTGTCGGAAAGACTTGATAATGATACTATAAATACCTATATTTGGTATGAGGTCTTTAGAACCGCAAGCAGGGAACTTGGAACCATCGAAAATTTTTGGGAACTTGGAACAACAAGCAATAGGAACTTGGAGCCTTTAAGAAAAAATTGGTTTGGGGTTAAATTTAATCTTTGCTTTGGCTTATGTTTTAGCGATTTCTACTTTAGGTTCTAAGTTCCCAACTTACTGCTTCAAGTTCCCTACCTACGATTTCAAGTTCCATATTTTTGGCTCCGAATTCCAGCTCCAAGTTTCTAAGGCTCCATCGACCCTAAATCTCTATTTTCTGACATTCTCGATGTGAACCAAAATATAAGCTTCCACGGATTTCTATTAAAGTACTACTGAATTTTAGCTAGCGAATATTCACAGCACAGCAGAGTATAAAAGCAATGTACAACGTTTCTTACGAAAAACTGCAAGCAAAAGCACTCAAAATTTTATTCAAATGGGAATTTTAATTTAGCAGTTTTTATTTATTTTAATAATATTTTGTCGCGTAATCTAATCATTTTTTGCTGTGTTTTGAAAATACCTATTATATCATTATTATTATTACCTGGGTTTCGACTAGCATGGCCATGTCCATGAACATGTCATGAAGCTCTCTAATACTAGACTCTAATTTCATTATGTCGCTGTGTCTGGCTTCGATGTCATCCAGAGTTTGTTTTGCTTGCTGTGTATCCGTTATAATCTATAATTATATTGTATTATTGTTTGCCCTTCCATAGCGATTTATCGAAGACATAATCAGCCAAAAAGATTGCAATAAAAACCGCTGACTTGCATTGCGATCATTTTCAAATTCATAAAAAATAAACAATAATAATTCTTCATAGTCTTTGTTGACAAATGCTACGTACTGGAAAAAAATTGAATCAGCATTTCTCAATAAACAAAATGATTGTTTTTTTACGATATTGATGTCAATGTATATTTATAATTTTAATTTAATACATTGATATAATTATTATAAACCGACTTTTTTTGAGATTAGGCACGTTTTTGAAAGGCCCACCTGAAAATTTAAAAAAATCCTTAAGAAATATTTTTAGAAAACTATAACAAATACTTAAATTACATGTTGAAATTTAGCTTTTGTTAGCAAAAGTAGTCATAACTTGAGGTTATTTTAAAAACCAAACTATCATTTTATTTGTATATAAACGACCAACAAAATGATGTTATCAGACTTTGATATTTTATTGGCTGTAATTTGTTTATTGCAATTGGAATTGCAAAATACTAATAATAATAGGAAAATATAATATTCTGATAACATCATTTTGTTGTTCGTTTTAATACAAATAAAATAATAGTTTAGTTTTTAACTAGTCTCAATACTGCTCAAGTTATGACGATTTTTGCGAACAAAAAATTAACTGCAACATGTAGGGTAGCTGGCTTAATTTCGGCCACCTTTTTTATTTTTTTGGATAAGTTTTTTCTGAGTTTTTTCAATCGACCCTAAATTTGGTCTACAAATTAAACGATAGCTATTTTTGTTATTTCAGTAAAAAATTTTAAAATTTCTGTTACACTTAAAGATTAGTGGAGATTTAAACTTTTTGTTTTATAGTGGCCGAAATTAAGACGCGAACCATTAACTTCGGCCACCTAGAAAAAACTGGATATTACTATTGCCAAAACGAGCAATAAACATTTTTAAAGGTTGAAAATTTATCCTTAGGTATTGTTCTTGGTACATATAACTTAATTTTTCCCGTTCGCAAACTTTAATAGTTATTAGCAAGACTTTAAATAATTATGTCAAAACCTTAAAAAAACAAGTTTTAATAACCTCTATTTTTTGTTGAATTTTTATTTTTGGCTTAAAAAAACGTCAAAAAAACTCAAACGAGCAAAAAAATTCTTTATAAATCGGTAGTACAATGATATTTAAAAACAGCAAAAAACGGCAGGTTCTTTCTCCTAAATTTTAAGGTGGCCGAAATTAACGGAATCTTAAAATGCGCAGTTAATTAAACGCATTGCAAAGTGATTTTGAAGAAAATATCAAAATTAGCCACTTTGAGTTCTAAATGGAAAATATTTTAAGGTTATATAGTGCTTCGTTCTAAATTTGATGCAGTTTAAACACAAAGCAAAAATTAAGAACATTACAAAAAATTCACTTTTTGTATGAAAATGCTGATAATGCAGAATAACAAAAATAAAAAACTTTTGCAAAAGCACTTTATTTAACATTAATCCAGTTGTGCTAGTTTTTTTGTGCTTTAAAAATAAACCAATTTTCTAACACCCTGAATTGGTGGCCTAAATTAAGGCCTGGCCGAAATTAAGTCAGATACCCTATTTTTAGTATTTGTTAGTTTTTAAAAAATTTCTTACGGATTTTTTTTATATTTCAAAAACGCTCGAATACCTTTAGAAAACGCGCCAAATTTTCTTTTTGAGACTCAGGACATACTTTCACATAGTAATTTATTGATTTTTGTATTTTTGCAAGCGGAGTTTAGTTAAGGGGGATGGGTCTATAAGTTGCTTCGGCTCAATGGACCCTAAATCTGGGTTGGATTCTTTATAAAAAATATATACTTTGTTTAATTTTTTAAAATTAAAAATAATTAAACAAAAAAACTTATTTTTTGAGTTTGAGCTCGTTAGGGCAAATATAAATTATCCAAAAAATATAAACACAATAGTTTTGTGATATTTTTTCTTGCAAATTTTTTTACTAATACCACTTATTTTTTAGCACCAAATTTACCAACTATTATATTTTATTCTTTTTAGGAATTTAAAATTTATTTTGGTTTTATTTTCAATTTTTTTGGAATATTGCAAGCCGCAAGTCGGTTAGTATTCGGCAGTCTACCGTTCCACCGTCTCTGAAAGTTTCAATGAAGTTTGATATAATTAGTATTTTTTTAATTATTGGAACGCTTTTTCGGTTTTTTAGTTTGGAATTTCTTTAAAGTTTTTTTTTTGCACTTGTATTGTAGATACTGTAAAACGTGATAAACACTAACAGTTTAATATAAAAGTTTATCCATAAAAATAAAAATCTTACCCCTTGTGTGAAAACTGCAGAGCTTCCTGATTCAATCATATCTTCTAATTCTTGATTATCTACTGTTTTACCAGCTAAAATATGTATACTATGGCTTATATAGTATAAAATAGTATAATGTAATTAAAATCATTATATAAAATATGTTAAAAAATCTATGACAATGTGTAATTAGGACACTTAGCTATCAACTCAAAATAATTATATTTCTAAAAAATCTCAAAAATATAACACATAATGTTATAATTGTAATATCACTATATATAGGCCAATCGAATCCATCCAAAAACTTAATTTAGAAACGACAATAAAAGTTTAGCCGCACAATTTTAATGGGTCCCCTCATATTCCCATTACAAATTTACACGGTCAGCAGATATTTTTTAACCATTAAGGCTGGTTCATACTTATGACGAAACGTCCTTTCGACAAAGTCCAAAGGACAAAAGTCCTTTGAACTTTGTCCAAAGGACAAAAGTCCTTTGGACTTTGTCCAAAGGACAAATACAGCGTAGAAACGTCTCTTGGACTTTGTCCTTTGGACAAAACGTGTTCATACTTTCTTGTCCTTTGGAGTTTTCTTTTTGAATTTCGTCCTTTGGACCTTGTCCAAAGGACAAATTTTAAGTAGCGTTCATAGTTCGTCCAAAGGACGTTTTGGCTTGTCCAAAGGACATTTTGTCTTGCCTAAAGGACGTTTTGGCTTTTCTAAAATTGTCCTTTGGACTTTGTCCAAAGGACGTTTTGTCATAAGTATAAACCAGCCTTAATACATATCAAATTAATTAAACACAAAATGACACATAATTGGACTTAAAGCCAAAAATGTATTTTATTATTATTATTATTTATTTTTTATTGTTGCACAGATTACATAAAAAAAGTAACCCAGAAGTACAACAACGTTACAATGCGTTGGTCAATTTATATTTGAAAGTGTCTTTTTAACACATTTTAATATTTACCAATATCAAGTTGTCGTTTAATTCTTCCTTTGCATCTTTCTCTATACTCTGTTTGTGTTTTGTTATACTCCGTCATGACTTCAACAAATTTTCTAGAGAGTGTAGAATGCTGGGTTTTTCTTATTCTCAGATCTGCAGTGGAGACACCAGAAGCTTCTTCCTGATCGATGCTTTGTTCGATTACTAAGAATCAAATAATGTAAGACTGAATTCAATTATCAAAAAACATTAGATTTTAATAAAAAATAGTTTTGAATGTTGCACGTTGATGATTTCAACAAGCTTAAACATAAACTTACATATCTAAACTTCTGATAATCTTTTTTTTAAATTTTACTGTCTTTAAAAATAATGTTTTTGAACTATAATATTTAAGTATAAACAAAATATTGGTATAAAAATAAATTGATAAGGTTATGTAAACAGTTTTTGTATTTAAAAACTTTTTTAGAGGTGTTGTACAGAAAGAATAAAAAAATTGTCTTTTTTTAATAGTTGTGAAAATGTTATTCAGTCCTTTAAAGTTTTTTCACTTTTTTTTTTTGAAAATGACCAAAAACGTTGTTTTTAAGGGAATTCTTCAAGAATTTCTACTTTAACATTCAAAACATTAGTATTAGGAAAAAAAAGTGTATTCTTAACTTTATTTAGACACATCGATTGTAAGTTTTAACAAACTATTTGTTTATTTATTCAGCGTATTTAGCCGTTTTCCTCAGTTTTGACAAGAATGCATTAAAGTAGAGAATGTCTGACTGTGTGTTAAACAGTTGTTCCAATTGGTGTAGAACGATCTGTGGAATAATCCGCGGTTTTTTGAATAATCTACATCATTACGTAATACTGTAGATTATTCTAAATGAGAACCGCGAATTTCCAAACAAAAAACCTGCGAACGTAAAACTCTTTGATTGATTTTATGTTTTAGAAAAAGGGACTAAAAAACTTTTCTTCGTAAAATTTAGGAAGCGAAAATATGGTAGGCATACATACCCGGTATTTTGTAATTTTCTTTTTTTTTGTATTTGTTTTGGTTCTTGTTTTGTCAAAACCAATAATTTTAGAACACTCGAAACAGACTTTTTGATACTTGTGATAAAAATTTTCAAAAAATAACTTCGGTACACTAAAATTCAGCTTTATTTGAAATTTGTTTGTCATCCAGTTTCTTGTTTCCACGTTTCACCAAATTGAGGTAAAAATAGTATTCTCATCAAATCAGTACTATACTGACTTTGTTAAAAATTACAATCAAAATGTCAAATAGAAGCTAAAAATATATGCTAAAAGTATGACCTTTTTGAAAGGTTATCCCTTAAAAAGTCAAAGATATTTCTGTGAAAAGCAAAAAGGTTTTGGGGGAAGGAAGGTTAAAATTTTTTACCAAGTTTATGGTAATCGAAAACAAGAAAAGTGACTCTGTCGGTACCACACTTTTAAAATAAATCACTTGGTTTACAATAAAAACTTCAATATAAAAAGAGAGAAAATAATTTTTAAGGATTACCTTTAAGTTTTCCTCTAACTTTATTTGCAATTTTCTTAATATTTGCCATAAGTTCGTCAAGTTCTTCCTTAGATTCTAAAAATAAACATTTTTAGCAATATATTGTATTTTTAATTATGACATTATAATTAAAAATACACAACAAAAAATTTATTTATGCAAAAATATAGTTAATATATATATTTGCTGAAACTGTCTATGATTGACTTTTACGCTTTCAAATCGGTACGGGATATTTAGAGCCACAAGCCGGAAACTTGGAGCCATTGAAAATTATTGAAACTTGGAGCCTTTACGAAAAAATAGTTTGTGCTTAGATTTAGGTATTGCTTAAGCTTAGGTAAACGTTTTAGCGGTTTTTACTTTTGGTTCTGAATTCCAGCTCCAAGTTCCCTCGGCTCCATCGACCCTAAATCTTTTAAATCTACGCCCTACAATAAGTAAAACATAGCGATAGTTTTGGTTCTTGAGCAAATGTACCTTTTTGTTTAATTCCCTAAAGCATGCCATAAAACACTAATTTGCTATTTAAATTGCGTAAAGAATGCGAAAGATTGAATTCTTATGGTAGTTAATGCGAATTTATTTTCTCAAGGAAATTTATTTTTGTGTTTAAGCATTATGATTCTGCTTTACTCTTGAAAATTAGAAAATTTAGAAAAACGGCGGTAACTGTCGGTTAGCATGATGCTTACAAACTTTACAAATGCGATCAGCCTGTGTCAGACGTTCAACAAGAAAATTTTTTCCTTGATTAAATTTCAAAAAAGCTCAAATGTATAGGTTTGATGGTGCGCGTTTACAACTAATCATATAATGTTTCTGAAAGTGTTAAGTATAATCGCGTTTTTGTGGGACCACATAAATTTTAGATTTTTAAACATTTTGGTTATTTGTGACTGATATAGTTTATATTATTTGAAATTTTTAAAACTAAAAGGCCACGATTTTGATGCTTGAAAATATTTGATAACTGACGTGTTTTTTTTTTTATTTTAAATATTATGTTTTGTAGTTACTTATCTGTAACGTGTGAAATAAAAATATTATATTTTATTCTATTCTAATGGTTTGTGAGAGCTTTTAACTGAAAAATTCAGCCGCCAACGCAAGTCGATAGCGATTTTACCCTAACCGAATGATTATGCAGAAAATATCTGGACTATAGTCTGAGGTAGACCCATGTGCACTATAAGAAAATTTTATCTGACTATTACGCAACCCAGTTGTAGTTTTTATATAGTCGCAATGAATTACAATTAAAAAAATCATGCTCAAAACAGTCTTTAACAATCGCTAAATCACCACTTTTTAAATAAGGTTGTATTTGTTTTGTAAGTTGTATTGTAAGAAACGAAAAAGAAGAAGGCAAAGACTCTCTATCCCAGAATTTAACCACGTTCTATAAGAATGGTTATAGCGAAGCGTCGCAAGGCTATATTGCCCTTGGCGCTTCGACGCCATCCGTGATATTTCTAAAATCAATATACTCTTTTTGTATTTGCACTAGGGTTTTATAAGATTCTTGAAAAATAATATTTGCGTCATTTGGTCTCGAGCTTACTTTTTTCACTCTTCTATAAATTTTATTTTTTACTTTCATCGTTGACTGGATTGGAAAGAATCGCTGAATGTTTTTTTTTAACTTCGTCAACAGTTTTTGAAATCAGATCTAAGCTTCCTCGAATTTCTTCGATCTAAAAAATGCAAGATTTATTCCCATTTTTAAATTAGGTAATTTTTTTTCAAGTAAAAACAAACAATATAGTTTTAATGCGTGCCGCAAATTGCTGTTGATTCCAAATAAAAATAAAAATTTCAGGCACAGTCTATGAAAAAATATTTGCGGCACAAATATTTTTGATTTTGAATAAAAAATAAAAAAATATTTGTGCCGCAAATATTTTTTGATAGACTGTGCCTGAAATTTATAATTAAATATTATAAATTTCAGACAAACGTTTTTAATTAAAAATTTCAGGCAGATTTTCAGGCAAAATTAGAGCTTCTCATTGAAGCTCTAAGTTTTCTAGTTGGTTTGCTTCAGAGTTGTAAGTGGCCCGAGATTTGACCGGCCCTACCGGCAATTTTTGTAAATTGTCATTTCAAAAAAAAAGTCGGCCACCGGCCTGCCAATATTTAAAACCTCGACTCAGCCGGAACCAACAATTAAGCAGCCAAAAATTATATGCCGGCCCGGCCTGCATAAGAATATGAAATATAAAATTTACAATTATTGGCAGATCCAAAATTTAATTTTAACTAGGGAAGGAATCGAAATCTAACTGTTAGAACCAAAATTATAACTTCGTTCCGTTTATAAATGTCAAGCTTTTAAGATTCAGAGAATCGTATTGTGTTATAAATAAACATACATATGTTTTGAAAAAAAAATTAAACTAGAACAGGGGTCGCATTCTGAAGAATCAGTTATATTTACTCCGATAAATCCATTCCAATGAAAATAAAAAAATTAATATATATTGTAAATTAATAAGACTGCCGCATATGGAAGTGAAAATGAATGCAATTAATTTTTTTAAAAATTTTGTTTCTCGTGCCGCAAAACCACCTCTCGCAAAATAAAAAATTTAATCAATGCGTGTATTTTATTTTTTATTCGATTAATCCTACGGGAGAAAATATTTATTTACCTCTAAGTTGGATAAATTCTTATCCTTAAAACAATAAAAAATTTATCCCGTCTATCTAAAAAAATTTATCTAAAAAATTTAACTGGGGTTGCATTCTGACGCGCCGTTAAAAGTTATCCCGCGATAACTTTTTTTACGTGCTTAAGGATGCGAGTGAAAAATCAATTTTATCCAGGGGTGGTATGCTGAAGCTTTAATCCGACTTAAAGTTAATCTGAGATTAGCGATTGTGGACACACAGTAAACATACTAACAGTATTGATTGAATAATCTTGCTTAACGGAGTTAATAGACTTAATCTCAGATTCAATCGTCACTTATCAAAGATAAGCGAGAAAAACCCGCAAATTTTTAATCCTCCTCCGGAGGTGATTTAAAATTTGCATAAATTAACAATTTAATCTCGAGTTATTGACGATTTAATCTGAGATTAAAACTAATCTCAGATTAAACTCGTTAAACTAGATTATATAATGGATACTGCTAGTATGTTTTCTGTGTGTCGACAATCGCTAATCTCAGATTAACTTTAAGTCGAATTAAACCTTCAGCATACAAATTACTTAGTTAATTTAATAAAGCAAATCCCAAGCAAAATAAGGATATTTTTACGCTGACCAAATACTATTTATGTTTTCCCTTTTTTTCAGAACAAGAAAAATCAGTAAAAATTCCGTTCAAAATGTCCACATTGCAGAAGTCAAAAAATTTTGTCTTAGTATAACTAAAAACTGCGTTTTTGATTTTTATTTTGTTAATTTGATTTGATCAGGGGACTATTTTTCATAAAAATCGTTGTAATTGTAAATTAATAAACGCATTAAAATTCTCTTTATTTTATTAATTAAAAAATACGTACGCCACTGTGGAATTTACGGAATTTACAAATTTGTTAAAATTCTGAACGCAATTTTATTAATAGACTTTTGAATTAAAAATACAAAAGAAAAATAGGCATTTATTAATTTTCAGTTACAAGTAATTATCTATATGAAATAGGCCCCAGATTGTTTATTCCTTAAAAATGTTTTATAAAGTGATAAAAAATAATGTTTATCAATGTTTTTTCACCTGTTTGTATTGTGGTTTTTACTACTTTGCATATTTTTTTAAAATTTCAATGAGCTAAAAACACATTGTATGTATAACGTATCCTGTTTAATGACATATATTCCCTTATGCTTTGCGTTGTAGTGGTTGGTACACAAAACACAATTGGTTAGTTCATGGCGAATGATTTGTAAAGCACGCTGACAAACGCAATTTTAAACAGCTGGCAGTTCTGTTTTTTACATCCCACACACTATTTGATTCTGCTACTCCGCCCCATTTACAAGCTGTTTTAAAGTTACTTCAGATATGTTACTCAAAATGGACACTCTAAGTCAAGTACAAAATAAAGTTTAAATAATATTCTTTTCTATGTTACACTATTTTTTGAATGGCGCTTAAAATAATTTAAAAACAGTTGTAGTCGGACAGTTTTTGTGACACTTTGTTTTAGTGCGCCCTTGTGACATGGTCTGTTTATTTTTTGAGTATTACTGGAGTTTTTTTAACCCAGGATGAACTTAAAAAGTACAATAAGTAACGAAATCACAAAATTATTAAATGTAAATGTAAATGCTTGAGCTTGATTATAGGATTTTTTACGTCTATTTTTCAATACTTTGTAAACTTTTTGTGTATTAGTATCGACTCGACATCATAATAAGCAAAAAAAAGATTATTTTTTTGAATTAAAATTGTGGAAGAGCATTATGAAAATAAAAAAAACAAAAACAAAAACATTTTACAAAGGTAAAACATTAATATATTTAAACATTAAATGTTATGAATTTCGTTATTTCTTTATACTGGAAGCCAGAATTTACTAAAGCATCATGTATAAATGCACACCATGTTAGTATTGTAAAATTTAGAATCAGCGGTACCACCACAAATTTAGAGTCAGAAATCTTTATGAAATAAAAAATTTTTACCATTTTTTTCAGGAACCGGCGATTAAACAACAAAGTTAAAACAATTTTAAGTATACTTTTGTTTACGTTTGATTATTGGTTAAGTTTATTTTAGCGCGTAACTAAGGTTTTTTATACGTAAATTTTTGGATTAACCAGAAAAAGAAAAAAAAATTTTGTAATGTTTTAATTTAATCAAAAAAGTCGCTAAAATTTTTCAAATAAATGTTTATTATTTGTAGTATTTTCAGTTTTAATAAATAACAGTAAAATGCATTTAATCCGAAAGAAATTCTGTTTCGTGGTGGAACTGGCGACCCAATATTCGTTATGCTAGGTAGGTCCATAGGTAAATTAAAACCAAAAATATATAATATACCGAAAAATGTGCAACTCCTATATAAAAAAGTATGGAAAAGTAGGCTATTATAATGAGCCTTTCTATTTAAATGGTACCCTCCGTTATAGTGGCATAGTAGTTATTTTAATTCGGCTAATTAAAATGGAGAGGAAGCCATTATAATAGTCATTTATTGATTTAATTTCACTTCATATATGCTCAAAAGGGTATAATTCTGTCCGGGCCGCAGGAGTTTTTTCGTGTCGGTTAAATATTGTCCGACGCGAAGAAACTCAAGCGGTGCGGACAGTATTACACTTGTGAGTATATATGAAATAAAATTAAATCAATAAATAGCTATTATAATGGCTTCCTCGCCATTTTAATTGGCCAAACTAAAATCACTACTATGCCATTATAATGGAGAGGCTCATTATAATCGCCTACTTTTACTTACTTTTTTATATAGGAGGTGCACATTTTTCGGTATATTATATTTTTGTTAAAACTAAAGCTAAAGTCTTCCAGGCTGAAATTAAGAGCGTAACTCCAGGAAGCAAGAAACAATAAACCCCTGAGCGAGTAAAATTTAAAAAAAAAGTTTTCAGCGGGTATGTAACCAATTATTATTTAGTTGCGGTATTGGTTTTCTCTGCATGTTGATAGTTTCTCAAAAAACGAGTGGTTACTTTACCACTCATTTATTTTCACCCTGATAGAATTTATCTTTAGGTGACCTTAATAACTTGCAGTATTTAGTTGACTATTTAACAACAAAACAATTTAGGGTTTAAGCAAAAACGGTTTAATATCAAAAACTTATTTTACAACTTAATTATCAAAATAATTAATTAAGAACAAAAATGTCAACTTTTTAACGGAGAAAGGTTACTGTTTATTGCATATTAAAAAATTGTGCATTCTATTTTGTTTGTAAAAAACACTTTAAAACTGCACAACTTTAGCTGGTCCTCTCATGTGTCCCAATCTTGCGCAGTCGCAGCCAGATACTAATTTACTAATAAAAGAAAAACCTAGGTAACCAAAAACTAAAGTTTTTTGAATTCTCAAAATATTAAATAGATAACCATCATTTAAATTAAAAATGAAGTCGACATGCAAAATTTTACGTGAAAGACTTAATACAAATATCCTATTTTTAGATTGGAAATAAAATAGGTAAAACAACTTTGTTTATAAATTTGGAAACACTAGAAAGTCATTTTAGTTGTATTCAAATTAAAATTTTGGTTTGTAATTAAAAAAAACTACATTTAAATTTTAAAATACAATTTACTTCATTGACTTTATTTATTGGGGAAAAATTCCCCATTGATTTATCACTTGTTGAAATGGACATGCGTATATGTCTTGAAATTTTGCGAATTTTTTCACACTTATTTTTTTTAACTGGATTATTTATAGTTATATTTTTTATTTGTATTATTATATTCTTGTAAATTTTCTTTTGTGTTTATTATTAATAATTCAACTTGTTTGGGATACCTTCCTTTAAAACAATAAAGGTAAGTACTAACAAAGGTGGATTTCATTTCACCTTTGGTATTTATAGTAAATCGTCTTGTGGTTGTTTGTGGTGTTTCTTGTACATATAAGACTAATTACGGTAAATCTGTGATCTGTTTATAAAATATAATGTAGATTCAGGAACATATTAAATTGGAAATGAAACCTTGATTATCGCGTGAAAACAACTAGTGAAATACATCCCGTTGTGCGTTTTATTCTAGTAGCGTAGGTCTAACTAAAGTAAATTCTATATTATTGACAATGCATAAAGTATTCTTTTTGTAAAGCGCAAACACTTTATACAATACTCCAATTACGAAAATAATGCATTTATAAAATCAAATTTTACAGACTTTAAAATCTTTACTTTGAACTAATTTAAATCCTAAAATTTTTATTCACTTTAATTAAATCAGCCTTAAAAGATAAAATAACTAACGCGTTTTAAAAACAAATAGATAAATAACAAGAGAAAATGAATAGCCAATTCCAATGGACAAACAGTCCAGATAACGTCAGGACGAATAACTAGTGAAATCAAAAAAGGCGACTCTAAAATAATAAAACTAAAAATTAATTGGTATGCTTAAAAAGGCAGTGAAAACGAGTTTACTTTTAACTGTATTGCCTAATAATACAGAACTCCAAATTCTGTCTATTTAAGGTAACCAAAAGCCTAAAAATTTTCTAAATTATTTGTACTCTTTAATCGCGAAATAAATACCATTATTAGCCAGAAGATTAAAGTATCAAAACACCCAAATGCATTGCTTATTGACTACTGTCAAAAAATATCTAGATATCAATGTGTAGCTTGGACTCTTAGCTACGTCCCTGCTATTTATTTGTATAATTTTCGGTTTATAATAATGCCAAAGTAGACTAAATGCACAAAAAATAGTTTCTCTGTCATCGCATAAATTCTAAATAAAACGCTTTGTTGGAAAATAAAGTCGCGTAGTTATAATTACTCTCTTACCTAATGTCGAAAAAAAAACACAATAGGATGGTTTTTTTTTAGTGCTTATCGACAAATAGGAACATTTTTATAACCCATTTTGGCAATAGTTTAAAATTTTTGTGCTCGGTTCACCCTATTTATTCCATACATTAGTCAAGAATGGAAGATCAAAATTCTGAAGTTGAGGTTAAAAACACAAAAACCACAAATTCTTTTTTAAATTTTTATGACTTTGAAAACATAAAATTAAACCTTAAAGGAGAGGTATTCTACAAAAACTAAGCCAGCTAATTAAAACATTTATTAATAAAAAAAGGTGAGCTTTTCTAAAAAAAAAAACAAATCAATGAAAGTTATATACGGTTTAAAACCCCCCGAACAGAAAAATTTCAGTAAAAACTTATTAAATAAACACTTTTCTGACAAATTTTTAGGCTACCAATTTTTATAAAAAAATCGTAGGCCTTTTTAAACAAACAAGTTTTAAAAGTAATAACAGATATTGGAGAGGCAATAAAAAACTGTTTTTGTGAGTGAAAATTTAATGATCTAACCGATGTCTTTTTGTCTGATTGACTAAAACAATAAAATATAAAACTTTGTTTAAAAATTAGGAAGGATTAAAACTATTTAGTTCAGTTCTTTGTAAAAATACACAATTGGAAGTTATTTGGTGATTATCAGGCACATATCGAAGGGCATCTAAAAACTCTCATTTTTTCTCCTTTAATTTTTGGGACCTTCGTATTAATCATTAAAAGCCTATTGAAACTAAAATAACTTAAAATGTAAGCTTGACTACCTTGGATTTATTTCTACAACCTTTAATTAAAATCCGTTCATAGTTAAAAAATTGGATTTATTAGAGGATTTTAAGCTTTCTCAAATTTTAGTGTGAAAAGTAGTAAACTCAATTTTATTCAGTTTTAAACTACATCGCTGTCAGGTTTCTAAGTTTTGCTCCAAAATTTAAGTAATATTTTTTGCATTCGTCATTTCCTGCCCAAAAAATTAAAATTCTAAAATAGATCACATTATTATTTTTATTCTTCAAATTGTAACTTTTTTTGTATTTTTAATAGTTATTGTGCTAGTAAAAAAAATCGAGAAATAAAACAATTTGATATTTACTACTATACGTTTATGTCTTATTTTGCGTGCACCAACAATAGAAAAAACTTTTTAATCTGGCTTTCCCTGTTTATGAGCTAATTTTATAGAAGCGCATAACAGGTAAAAGCTATATGAATCGACAGTTAAAGCTCCTCGTAGGTAACGTTGTTATATTACAGTTAAAACCATATATAAGCCCGCAGATTATACAAATAGAAGCGAGTAAAGTAAAGAACGCAAAAACTACCCATTTGTTAAATTTAGGTAAAATATCGGGATAAATGTAAAAAAAAATTAGCTTTCAATGCTTGTAATAGATCAATATATTTAACATTTTGTATATTTGCTTTTAAGTATAAATATTTTTTCATTTGCAATTTGTTTGTCTACTATAATTCTCCATTTACTATTTATTTAGATTAAGTTCGGCAACGAAAATATTTTTTTCGATTAATGAAATAAAATTAGAGCTTCACTTTGGTTGAAATCGTCATTATTTTAACAGAGCTCAACCTTAAGTAAATTTTCCTCCGTCTATTTCTTTAAAATCAAAAAAAGATAATATTTCTGCGCGAGTTGACATCCGTTCCATAAGAAAGTTTTTAGTTCTGTGCTACCCCTATAGGTTTATAAACAGGAATCTAAAAATTTGTTATCCATATACAGAATTACAACAAAATCTGCGTTCCTCTTTCTACAAAAAAATTAATAATCATCTTATCTCTTTTGTAATTTCACTTGTATGGCGTACGGGTCTTTTGTATATTGTATATAACACAATTTTTAAAAAAAGATAAAATATAATTCGAAAAGCAAGATTTTTAGCAATATAGACGATTTAGTTCCAATTTCACTAAATGCTGTTTAGTAGGCGGTCCGTTGTCACTTGTGATGCCTTCTGCAAGTTTCAGATCGAGACTATTTTACTATCATCATTTTCAGTTTGCGTCTTCACACCGCAGAATTCTTGTCAGGTAATATAAAACAAATTTAGAAAAGTTTCTCACTTTTGAGCAAAATAATGAGTTTTAGTAATTAACATGTCACATATTTATAATTTCAAATGTGGACCGATTCAAAATCTCTAGTTCTTATAAAAGTGAGACTTGAGTCTGGAAAAAGCGTTTGCAACTAGTGACTCTCATTAATGTTCTAAGTAGCAAAACTGCACAATTATGCAGATCACTGAGCGTCTAAACAGCAATACGCTCGTCTACTTGCTTTTATATACTGCTTTAAAGTAAGCACATAGTAGTTATGTGAAATTTCCACATTAGCCACAATTAGATTTGAATAAAATGTTACGCGTTTTTTTTGGTGAAATTGACAAGAAAAAAGTGGAATATGAAAAAATTTAATTGTTTACAAAAAATTATGGTGATAATAATCAATATAAAGTACATGTATAAATGTTATAGAAAAATTTACTGTTATTTTAAAAATAAGAGCTATTTTTGCGTACTTTTCATATTTTTATGTGTTAATTTAAACTTTTAAACAAGCGAATCAAAGACAAAAGATTTTTGCTGTGTAATAGATTTGGAAAGGTGGTTTGAACTCTGGTAGAGTTCCTACTATTTTGAGATATAATTTAAATGTTTGTACTCGTTTATTACATTAATTTAATCTTATGTTAATGCCACAATTTTTCCATATGGTGGCATTTATAGATTTACATGTTAAATGAAAATGCAAACAAACGTATTAAATCTAAGCTTTAGTGACAAAATTGGTTGAAAAAATAAATTATTTCCACCTATAACAGAAAAAATAAAAACAAATTAAAATTTAAAGGTGCAGTATACTAATTGATTGTGTATTTTATTTTTCATCATAATTAATTTTAATCGATGTTTTAGGTCACACCGAGTAAAAAAATGTATTACACCACAAATTAATTTCCAACAGTTAACGAATTATTAACAAGAATACTATTAGGTTATTTCCAATGTTATTTTTTATACACCATTTTTCAAAAAAAAAACAAACATTTTTATTGGCCGAATATTAATAAAACTTAATAGAAATCATGCTAGGATACCAAAAAGCTTGAGTTTTAAATTTGGTTCAATTCAAAAAAGTATTAAATGAGTACTGTCGTTTTCGAAAAAATCTATTTGTGTTTTAAAGTTGGTGTGTTTTTGTTTGCTGTTATTCTGATATTATTTGTTAGCTAGTCAAGGTTTTACTTTTTTTAAAAAGTGAACTGTCTACAAAAAAGACATTTCACTTCTTTAAATTTTAGATTTTGCAATTATAAAAATGTTCTAAAACACACCATAAACCAAACACCAAACACAATTTTTGGATTATGATATTTTTAAAATGGCATTAATCATCTAATACTTTTCGCAATTGAACCAAATTTGAAATTTAAGTTTTTTGGCACCTTAGCATAAATTCTATCAAATTTTGTGAATACCGTTTAGTAGAAATGTTTTTTTTTGAAAAATGGTGTAAAAACACATTGGAAATAACCAAACGGTATTCTTGTTACTAACTTGCTAACCATTGAGAATTAATTTTTGGTGTAATACAATTTTTTTCTCATCGTGACCTGATACATCGATTAGTATTAATTAAACATCAATAAAAATACACCATGAATTATAGTATACTACACTTTTAACTGATTCATAACGTTGTAATAAATTACGGTATGTCTGTATACGATATTGTTCCCTTGTCAATTAATTATGGTTAATGAATTTTACTCTTCTTTTACTTGTAAAATATTCTCTAATAAAAGCTATGCAAAAAAATTTACTTGTTCAAAGAATTCTTCCATAAATGCAGCATTATCATGTCCTACATCATGCAAATCCTCCTCTTCTTCACTATCATGCGAATGAACCTAATAAATAGCGTATTTAAACAAAATAAAATAATACATAAGATAGCTGTTAAAATTCTGTTAAATTTGTGCTCTCTACTGTTTTGATCAGCTTCTTCTATCAAATTTGGTCTGTTCAAAAATAATTGAGACTGGCGACAAAACGTAAACTATAAAACGTTATATTTCAAGAACGGCAAAACGAATTAGAACAATACTTATATCAGTGTGTAGCTTAGATTTTTAGCTATCATTTGAAACGCCGTCACTACAGCCAATGCGGTGAAAAAAGTGTCGGCCTCAAAAAATCAAAACTTTTTTTTACTGCGAGATAAAAAACGTCACTTAGTATACTGTTATGTGGCTCATACTTTTCCGAGTTTTCCCTGAAAATTTGAGTACAATTGGAACAGTGAGTTTTTTATGGCGGTTTGAATGCGGCTGGTTTTGGTTCACGTGTCAAATAAGACCATCTTTTTTTGGTACAAGTATCAAAACGTAACGAAAGATTTAAAAACGAAATTTTTAGTCTTAGATTTATTTCCAAACTTTTGTGGATTCGGAGCATGTTTCCTATTAATGACCCCGAATTGCTGTATTTTGATTGGTTAAAACATAGCATCTTTATTGTTTTTTTTTAAAAATAAACCAACCACGTCTGGCCAATAGTCGATGTTGATCAATAAACTCCATTATCGAATTTTAACCCTTTCGTATTTTTTCGTCCAAAAATGCTACAAATCCGATGAAGGCATTCCGCTTCAGCGCCAAGTTTAACACTAAACAGCGGTGGCGCGAAATTCCTTCTGCGGATTTCCAGCAGAAAAAATCACAAAACGGTTAATTTTACATATTTAAAGAGCTGCTATTACTTTGTAGCAAAGAATAAATATAAATCTAAAAGCTTGGTTTTAAATAAATTTATAGTTTTCCATGCTTTCCTCATGCTTAAAGCATGGGGAAAGCTTAAACCTTTGTCGGTTAAAATATATTCATAATATGTTCATTATATGGTCAAGCCATTGTCAACTCAACAATACGACCAATTAAAAATTTTTTTGGATAAGATGAGACACCAGACGCGATAAGCTATCTACGGCCGAGACACGAGAATAATCAAAAATAAAATTTAAACCAAAAAATAGCGTAACAAAAAGCGTAAAGTGGCTTTAGTGTTATAGCAATGTGAAGAAATGACAAAAATCCCACCGTCATTGGATAAACTGTATATATGGCGTCAAAGCGTGGTGGACGAGACGGCCCAAAATTTTTCATTTTTCATTCTACATTTTACACATATAAAAAATTAACAGTACACATTTAACAAACTTAAATCCATATATAAATTTTAACAATTCATAAGTAATTGTTTAAACATAAAAATCACTCAACTACCTGTAATGTAATTCATGAAAATATAATAAAATATACAAATAATAATTCTAATAAAGCATAAAAAATCTACCGCTTTTAAATCTGCGATTCTATCCTTCACCATATTGAATACTGCTGTTTCAAAAAATGTAGTTTCTTTGGCAGATTAATATTATTTGCGTTAATTTTACAACGATTAAATCCAATTAATAGTCAGAGGTAAACGCTCATGGTTTAATCATTTAAACCAAAGAAGTCAAAAATATAAAAGCAATGTTCACGTCATCTTTTTTAAAATATTTTGATTCACACAAAAATATTTGATATATTTTACCAGATCAATCGATGTTTATCACACTGCGACGAATATGAGCAAGGTAAATATTAATGGTTATTTACGCAAGTGATTTAAATTCTAAACCGACTGGCAATACTAAATTCGGGCAACAGCTGGAAGCTTCATATCTGGTATTTTTCGTGTCAAACTGCCTTTAGAATACACAATGCACTAATATTTTTGTACTTCAAATTAACTTATAAAATCAATTTTAATAATTTATCAAATCGGTAAATTTTCTAAAAAAAGTAAAAAGTTTAATTCTAGTCGTCTTAAAATGTAAAAAAATACTATGTGTACAATGAATAATCAATTTAGTGAACATTTTATTTTCAGCTCAAGATACAGAGCCCCCTACTTTACACTATTGTAAACTATAAATTTTAATTTAATTTATAACTATAATTTTGGCATTTTTCAAGAACACACCATTAGATTTACACAAAAAATAAACATGCTAAGATTTAGCTTGATTTTAAGGTTTTATTATTTACTAAGGTAGATTGGGAAACCTAAGACTTACAGTCTATTGTTAACGTTTTTCATGAGTCTCATTATAGATTTCATTATGATAAGTGTTCTTGAAAAAAGCGATTTAGGATCGTTAGAGCCAAGACAAAGCAGTACTGGCACTAAAATACTGAAGAAATAACTTATTGTTTGTTTAATTAACAGCTTAGAATGGAACTTGGAGCCAAAAATTAGGAAATCTTAGCCTAAAGTGTAAAGTCTCTTAAACTTATCGCTAAGTCCAAACCAAAACCTAAATCTCACGCCAAACGATTTTTTTGGTGTCCAAAACTTAGACTTTTACATACGTCTTTCAACATCTCGTCTTCGGAAAGGCTCATCTTTTAAACATTTCGACTTAAAAAAACTCGTCTTTTGGGTACGCTTTTATAAAAGTACTTTTTAAAAACGATTTTATAGCCCAAATAAAAAAATTTAGCTTGATTTCAAGTTTGGTTTATGCTTAGAAAAAATATGGTTTTTAATCTTAAATTAAGTCAAAAAACTCACCATTAAATATAAATTCACCACGATAAAGTTTTGCCTCATTTTTATGTGTGGCTTAGGCGTAGGTTTTCAGCCTTTAAAAAAATCATTTAAAATTTGTCTTTTGAAAAGTACATTTATAAAATCGCACTTAAAAGACAAGTTTTTCGAGGACGAGATGTTTAAAAGAAGACCCTGCAGAGTACAACACACAACTATCACCACAAATAAACAACACAACACTCATCACAACTAAAAACCCAAAAATCTTAGGGCTCACTTTTGACTCCAAGATTACATTCAACTTACATCGCAAATACACACAGCAAAGCACGCAAAACACTCAAAATCATTAATGCACTCACAGCAACATCGTGGGGTAAACCAAAAGAAACATTCACTCACACATACAGGGCAATCACTCGACCAATAATTGATTATGCCAGCACAGTCTAAGACCCCACAACATCAAAAACACAAATTAACAAACTGCAAAAATACAAAACACTGCTCTCAGGGTCGCAGCAGGGCACACCACAGACACAAACACACACATCATACACACAGAAGCTAAAGTCCTCCCAATAGCAACACACATTCAACTCCACGCCAAACAAACAAACAAAATTGGCAGCCATGTACACAAACAATCCACTCAACTACTTAAAACAACAACTTGCACCCATTAGGCTCAAAAAGCAAACAATATTTCACAACAACAACTACACAACAAACATTCCAACATACATATACAACAAAACTTACAAAGCACTAAAACAAATCCACACAAACACAGTCACAAACCACATCAACAACACCCCAATAAACCCAATACTTCAAACAAAAGCACCAGCAATAAGCAACAACGAAGAAAATCTTTCTCGTGGGGTTAGGAGAACCCTCGCCCAACTCAGGGTGGGGAAATCTCGGGGGGGGGACGAGATGTTAAAAGTCGTAATGTAAAAAACGGAAATTACAGGAACCATTAATTTACCTTCGGCTCTAAGTTTTCCATTTTTGCGGCTCCAAGTTTCCAAAATCTTCCAACAGCTCTGATTTTTGGGCTGAAGGCTCTAAAGACCTCCTACTATAAACGCTCTTTGTTTAATTTTGTTTGAAAAATATTACTAATGAATTTAGTGGAATTGTTAACTAAAGAAACAAAGCCTTTAACTTTAATACATAATACATAGGTATACATTTAAAATCTTTAGATATTCTATTTATATCCATAAATCAACCATAATATTTTTCAATGGCAAGAAATTTGGGAACTTTAAGCCAAAAGTGAAAACTCCCAAAACGTTTATATAAACCTAAGCAAAGCCTAAATCTAAGCCCCAACCATTTTTTTCTTTAGGGCTCCAAGTTCCCAAAAATTTTTGACGGGTCTAAGTTTCCTACTTACGTACGGCTCTAAACACCCCATATCGCCATTTATAAACGAACTATCTGCCCAATTGTGTTTATATTTATCAATGTATTTTGAAATAAATTTAAAATTTCCACAATAACCGTAAAGCTAACTGACCTAAGTTCAGATTTTTAAGTTCTGGACGGTTTTTAAAGGCAAGTTACCCAGCTTTGAGAGTTATACACATGTTAATACTAAATACAATTTAATACATTTTAATATTAACATAGATTTCTTTGGATTTTTATGCAAAATAAAATTAATTTGATATTTTTTTAAATTCCCTAAAACACCAATCAAAAAATATAAATATTGCATAAAAACACACCGGTGGCAAAAAACAACATATATATTACGTCTTTAGGCAAACTTCTTTTGAATTTTGGTAGCAGAGTGGGCGTAAAAAAATTTCAGTTTAAATAATTGTGGCCGTATTTTTATATATAAGTGATTTTTTATTTTTATTTTTGGACGAATTAATGCAAAATGTGTGTTTTTTGCTTATTTTGGTGGTATTTTTGTACTAAAAAAGGGTTTAAATTTGACCTCATTTAATGGTTAAATTTGTGTTAAAGCGATGCACGGATAAACATCAAATTTATAATGCAGCAATACATTTTTTTTATTTATTCTCTCTTGTACGTAGCATCTGTTTTGTTTTTGTTGCTCGTTCGACTTTTTTATGGTCACGGTATATTTAATTGCAACAATAAGTTGTTAAAAGTCAACCAGCAAGACAAAATAGGTATCTTTAAACATGGTTTTCAAGCATTTATCGTGACATTTGTTCGTCACGATGACATTCGCCTATACGCTAGTTGTGATTCGGATGGCAGCGTTTATAAAACACGGACTTTATCCAAAATGATTTGTTATTCACATTTAATGTGTTTCATTACAGTAAATATCATCCAGGGTTATGCAAAAACATTCAATATATATAAAAAATAAAAGAATTTCCACCTTTAAACTAAGTTTTTGACCATTTTTTTGCAAGAAATCGTATTTATTTATGTGACTTTCTTGGCGTAAGCAAATTACTGTCAGTCGATTTTTTTCCCATGCAATGACTTTTTATGAAACGAATTGCATTATTTATTGCAAAAAACTAAACAAACTGACACTGTGTAAAAACTGTTATACCCAAAAACTCACAGAAAATTACAGATTTTTTCTTGAAAAGTCGCATATGTACCAGTTTTCTTCCAAAAATCAAAAAAGTAATGTACTCCTAGACATTATGGTGGTTATATATTCTGAACTAAGGGTCTGCAAAGTTTATACTTCTCTGCTGTTGATGGCGTAGGCTGAGAAATAATCAAAACATTGAATAAAGCTTCACGCAAGTGTAAATATCTAAATTTTACATGAAGGATCAACTGCATAGCCTTTTTTAAAAACTGGCGATGCTTTTAAAAAACTATCACGGCTACTAAGCTGCCTTATTTCGAAAAGTTACATGCTTTTTTAGATGTCTTCGAAATTCTCAGCAATAATGCAAACAGTTTTTTTGTTACCGTCAAATTAATGTTCTTTAATGAAGGCTAAAAAATATTCACTATTTTTTTATCACCCGTTTTTAACGGCCCTTTATGGGGCTTCTAAAACCTATAATTTTTCGTTATGTTACCGGTTCTCACGAGGATTAAAATATATCTATATATTTGCGTTTTATGATATTTGCACATACGAAGCTCTCAAGAAAGCAAAAGCACAACGAAACTTCATATTATTTCTGTTTGTTTAGAAAATGTTTCCGCTTTTTTAAAGATGGTGCATACAACACAAACCACGTTTATTGCAAAGCGCTCATTTTGTTTGAACTTCGATTAGTGTTAAAGATCTTAAAAAGTCAACCAACAAAAGTTTTAATTATTACAAAGCCAATATTAATTAATTTTTAGTTAATAAACACTGAACAAAAATTGATAAATTCTTGGAGAAGAATCTTTAAAAATCCTTATAGCACCGGAAAATCCCAATCCAGTCCGCGCCTCGTTTTGGACTACTCCTAAATTCAAACACACTAAAAAATATCATGACTTCTGAAAACAGACTTTGAGGTTCTTTCCTAAGTTTTAAATCCACGTGACCGCAATACTCCCATTTTTTATGGTAATACTTATTCTTTCTAAAAGATTTTGAACCACCTCAGACGACTTTAAAAAGTGTTTATTATCAAATCTTCTCTAAACAATCGTTAACACAGCTAGTTTCTAGTCCCACACGTGGAGAAAATATTCTTGATTTACTTTTATGTACCGACGAGGAGATAATTTCTAAAGTCAAAGTCACTGAGCCGTTATGTTTTAGTGATCATAATAGTATCGACTTTTCTCTGTGTGTATCAAACCTTCTCAGAAGCATGAGCTGCTGTTTTATGATTTTAAAAAAGCCAATTGGAATGAGATGAACTGATTTATTAATTCAATAAATTTTCATGAGTTGCTTGCAGTTAGTTCCACTGTACAAAATCACTGAAATATTAAACTAAAGCTTAAGTCTTCCAGGCTGAAATTTAAGGCGTAATCGCTCTCTGCCAGGAAGAAATAAACAATAAACCCGCGAGCGAGAAAAATTTTAAAAAAAGTTTTCAGCGGTTATGTAACCAATTAATATTTAGTTGCATCATGTGTTTTTCTGCACGTGATATTTTCTCAAAAAACGAGTGGTTACTTTGCCACTCATCTATTTTCACCCTGATAGAATTTATCTATAGTTCAAGTCTTGTATTGTAACCGGCGGCCGTTAAAATTATCTTTGAATTTGCATATATGTCATGATCGGCCGCAAAATTTTTCAAATCACAAAATCCTGATTATCAATCCGTTATTCGCTGTCAGTTATATATATGTTCGTTAAAAGAACAGAAAACTTAAGACCCGTGTTGTTGGCTGTGGTTCACGGTATAAGTTTGCTAACTGTAAATTCCATTTATTTTTACCGCACAAATTGTTAAATTAAAAAATCAATCGATTCTCCGTTACAAGTTCTATCTATTTATGTTCTGAATTTCAAGTCATATAAATTTTCTTCAGCCGAGTTATAAATGTTTTAAATAAAATGTGCATATACGTCATGATCGACCGCACAATTTTTCGAATCACAAAATCGTGATTATCTATCGATTTTCAGCTTTCAGTTGTATCTATGTTCCGATTTTCAAGTTATATAAATATTATTCGGCCAAGTTATAATTGTTTTCAATAAAATTTGCATACGTCATGATCGACCGCACAATTTGTCATATTACAAAATTGAAATTATCAATCGATTCTCTGTTGTCAGTTCTATATATGTTCCAAATGTCAACTTATATGGAATTGATTCGGTCGAGTTATAATTGTTTTAAATAAAATTTGCATATACGTCATGATCGACCACACAATTTGTCAGATCACAAAATCGTGATTATTAATCAATTCTCCATTGTCAGTTGTATTTATGTTCTGAATTTCAAGTCATATAGATTTTATTTGGCCGAGTTATAATTATTTTAAATAAAAATTTGCATACGTCATGATCGACCGCACAAATTGTCAAATCACGAATTCGTGATTATCAGTTGATTCTTCGTTGTCAGTCATATATATGTTTGAAATTTCAATTTATATAGAGGTGATTCAGCCAAGTTATTTGAAATCAAAGAAAGCGTTAGGAAGTTACTCACTTACTCACTTACTTACTCACTCACTTACTTTATTATCTGAAGATAATACCCGGCGGTCCACGGCCGCCTGATTTGCATATACGTCATGATCGACCGCACAATTCATCGGATCACAAAATCGTGATCATCAATCGATTTTTCGCTGTCAGTTGTATCTATGTTCCGATTTTTAAGTCATATAAATTTTATTTGGTTGAGTTATAATGGTTTTAATAAAATTTGCATACGTCATGATCGACCGCACAATTTGTCAGCTTAAAAAATTGGGATTATCAATCGATTCTCCGTTGTCAGTTGTATATATGTTCCAAATGTTAACTTATATAGATTTGATTTGGTCGAGTTATAATTGTTTTAAATAAAATTTGCATATACGTCATGATCGACCGCACAATTAGTCAGATCACAAAATCGTGATTATTAATCAATTCTCCATTGTCAGTTGTATTTATGTTCCGAATTTCAAGTCAAATAGATTTTATTCGGCCGAGTTATAATTGTTTCAAATAAAATTTGTATACGTCATGATTGACCAAACAAATTGTCAGATCACGAATTCGTGATTATCAATCAATTCTCCGTTGTCAGTTGTATATATGTTCCAAATTTCAACTTATATAGAGGTTATTCAGCCGAGTTATTCAAAATCAAAGAAAACGTTAGGAAGTTACTCACTTACTCACTTACTTACTCACTCACTTATTACTCACTCACTTACTTACTTACTCTCTTACTTACTCATCTGAAGATAATATCCGGCGACCCACGGCCGTCGGAATTAGCTATCGATAAATTTGTGCCTTCACGTATTATCAAACCAGCTACTAAACAAAAACCATCTTACCCAGACTAAGCGTCTTAAAGCTAAGAAAAAAATTAAATATAAAAATAGAATGACTAAAGCAGATCGAATCCAATACAATTTCATCCACAAGGAATAAAAAGGCTGTAAATAAATTTAAAAGCTTTAAATAAATGTAATGACAACATAAATTATTTAAGTTTATCAAAAATAAACGTTCAAACGATTATAGTATACCTCCTCTAATTAAATCAGATGGAACCGTTACAGTTGACATTAATGAAAAATGTAATATTTTGGAAAAATTTGGCAAAAACTTTACTCTAGATAATTTAATCACTACTAATATAGACAAGCAAGTTCCTTGTGATGTATCAAAGCAAAATATAAATTTTTCTAAAGAAGTTGTACTTAAAGCTTTGAGAAAACAGAAAAACAAAGTTAGCAAAACACCTGACAATATTTCAGCCATTGTTTTTAAAAAACTAGCTACTTCTTTAGCTGGACCACTTTCATCAGTTTTCACAGTTTCTTTTTATTCTAATTCTCTCCCATTAGCTTGGTTAATTGCTGACGTAATTCCAGTTTATAAAAAAAGTTCGTAAAGCATGTCTGATAACTATCAACCAATATCACTGACGTCAGTGGCCTGCAAGGTTATGGAATCTTGTATCTGATCAGTTAATTAATTACCTTGGGGATCAAAATGTGCTTACTTTTGCTCAACATGGTTTTCTCAGCAAAAGATCGACATGCATCCAACTTTTAGAGTCTCTAGCAGATTGGAAAAAATCTCTTGATATGAATCAAATTATTGATATACTTTATATTGATTTTAGTAAGGCATTTGACTCGGTCTGTCATGGTAAACTTCTTAAAAAAACTTTCCGCCTAAGGTATCAAAGGCAATCTTCTGATGTGGCTTGGTGCTTTTCTCAAAAATAAAAAAATAACGTGTTATCATTAATACATCATGTTCTGATTACGTTGATGTTTTGTCTGGGGTCCCCCAAGGATCGTTGCTGGGGCCGGTATTGTTCCTGCTTTACATCAACGACTTACCTAAATCGCTGGAAAACGTTACCTGCAAGTTATTTGCTGATGACGTCAAGTTGTATTTCTCCAAAAACATTCATCAGTCAAACTCTGTTGTCCAGACTGCTCTCAATGCGCTCTTAGAGTGGGCTCAAGTATGGAAACTTTAAGTAGTTCTTGACAAATGCTTTCTACTTTATTTATTGGGGACAATAATCCAAAGTCACCGCTTATTTTGAACCACAAAATTCTAGATGAAAAAAAGTGTGCACTAGATCTCGGCGTTTTAGTGTCAAACAATCTCAAATTTTCTGAGCACTATAGTGAACTCGCTAAAAAAGCTTATAAAGTACTAAATATAATTTTTTAATTGTTTTAAAACTAAAAATTTCAAAGCCCATGTAACCTCGTACAAAACTTTTGTTAGACTTATTCTGGAATATTGTTCACAGGGGAGGTCACCTTATTTGTGCAAAGTTATCTAAATCATTGAAAATTTTCAACGCTATTTTACCTGTGCTGCTCGTGAGGGAAATTTTCTTGAAAGGCTATATTATTTAAATCTTGAATCTTTGGAAGAAAGATTTGTTAAGCTTGATATGAATATGACGTTTCAAATTATAAACAATCAAAATGATTTATGTTTCACGAAGTTTTTTCAATGGGCTACTTATAAGCGAGGTACTGATCATAATTTTAAGCTGTTTAAGCTCGTGCAAACCAAAATACTTCATTAATTTTTTTCCCACAGGGTCATAAATTGCTGAAATAAACTTCATTCAAACCTTGTATCAGCTAATCTATATATAAATAGACGTAATGTCTGTGTGTGTGTCTGTCTGTCTGTCTGTGTGTTCCCTAACTCCTCCTTAACCACCCAACGGATTAAGGTGAATGAGGTATCGTTGGAAAGCTTATACCCCAGGGAATGTCGTAAGGGGGTTGAAAATTTGAAACAACTTACATGGACATCTTTATACTGGACAACGCGTTTTCACCAGAGGGGGCCCTATGGATTTCGGAACTTAAAAAATTTTTTGAATTCAGAATTGACTCAAACTTATTGGAAAGAGTAATTAGGCAGTGTAAAGACAGAATATCATGATTTTTAGAAAAATGAACATGGACATCTTTATACTGGACAACGTTTTTTTCATTAAAGAAAGGAATTAGTTTGCACACCAACCAAAAAAGGGATTGGGCTAAATGAGATATCATTGCAAAGCTTACGGTCGGGAGAACGTCATAAAGAGGTTTAAATTTAGAAAAAAAATTGCATGGACATCTTTAGTCTGGACAAAACATTTTCACAAAAAAATGGAAACCTATGGATTTTGAAAAGTTAAAATTTTTTGTCTTTGAATTGGCTCGAACTTATTAATAAGAGTAATTATCCAATGTAAAACCAAAATATCATGTTTTTTGGTAAGATTAACATGAACATCTTAATGCTGGACAACGTTTATTCACTAAAAAGAGGAAAGACCTTCTTCCCCAACCAGCAAAAGGATTGGGGTAAATGAGATATCATTGCAAAGCTTAAAGACAGGGGAATGTCATAAAGGGGTTAAAATTAAAAAAAATTGCATGGACATCTTTTGGTTGGACAACACATTTTCACAAAAACAGGGCCCTATGGACTTTGAAAGTTGAAATTTTTTTTCAAACTTATTGGTAAGAGTAATTTGCCAATGTAAAGTCAGAATATCATGTTTTTGGAAAATTGAACATGGACATCTTTATGCTGGAAAACGTTTTTTCACTAAAAGGGGCAACGAACTTTCTTCTTAACCACGAAAAAGATTGGGCTAAATGAAATATCATTGCAAAGCTTGAATTTTAAGGAATGTCATAAAAGGATTGAATTTTTCAAAAAATAAATAACAAGGACATCTTTATGCTGGACAACGCATTTTCACCAAAAGGGAGGACCCTTCTCCTCAACCACAAAACGGATTTGGTTAAATGAGGTATCATTGCAAAGCTTACAGTCTGGAGAATGTCATAAATGGGTTAAAATTTTTTAAAAAATAACATGGTCATCTTTATATTGGACAACATATTTTTACCAAAGATGGAAGAACCTTCCTCCCCAACTACAGGAAAAAATTAGGATAAATGAGATATTATGGGAAACCTTACAGTTCAGGGAGCATCATAAGGTGGTTGAAATTAATAAACTATTAATACGGACATCTTTATGCTGGACAACATATTTTCATCAAAAGAGGGAAGGACCCTTTTCCCCAACTAAAATTAAAGTGGGTAACTGATGTATCACTGTAAAGCTTACAGTAACGGGAACGGCATAAAAGGGTTGAATTTTGAAAAAAAAAATAGTAAATGAATAAAAAAAATGCGGAAAAAATTTATTGTCAGCCGTATGGCTGACACGGGCTACTTGTACTCTAAATAGTTTTAAAAATGATACCCAAGTGCAATTTTAAATGATTTTACCAAATTTGACCGGCACCTGAATTAGTAGCCATCTTAGTTGACTCACTGGTGCCTTCTCCCTTTATTTCCTTTGTTTCTCACGTCTTTCTTGTAAATATGTTTTGTGTTTTTATTTTTTGTGTTTGTTTCCATTAACCTTTATGAAAATTTGAAATTTAGATTGCATGTTCTTATATCCTGAATTAAAGTATATATTTAGAATGTATTGTGATTAAAATTTTTTAGGTGAATCAAATTTACCTATCAATCTTTCTATCTCTGGGGCCGGTCCACTAAACGCGTGCTCACTAGGTGCTAGGTTAGCACGTTGTTTAAAACTCTTTATATTGTTTTAATTTTTTTCAAAAAATCGTATAAAACTTTTTATTTAAATATGATAAGTTAATATTTAAACAGTTTTATGCATAACTATTTTTGTTTTAAATAAAAACTAATGAATTCTCAACCATTAGTTAGAAGTTTTGCAGGCTCTTAACTAGGGATTATTGCTATATTAGCTTGTATTTATAAGAAAACTGCGTAAAATCAATAAAATATTAATTTATGCCATGCACACAAAGAGTTCTAATAATATTTCTTAAGAAAAAATTTAGTTTGGAAACCAGACCCCTTGACACCCCTCTAGATTTCAAACTGGTCTACCGCAAGTTGATCTCCTTAAAAACTAAAACTAGGAGAGTACGGACCCTCCCTGGACCTTTCTAGTTTTCAAAGTGTATTTACCCAGAGTAGCAACCCCCAAGCTTCCCGGTTCATGCTCACCTATGTAACGCCCAGAAATATGAGGCCAAATAAATTGAGTTTTTGAAAGAAAGATTGCAAAACAATTTGTTATTTTTAGCTTTTTGACTGAAAAATGAGCGATACAGGACTTGAACCTGTAATCTTCAGTCTTAGTACCTCATTGACTGACGTGCTGCGTTACACCATCGCGCTACGTTACACCATCGCGCTGCATTACGCCATCGCACTGCGTTACATCATCGCTCAACAGTGTTACATTACAACTCGTATTTATAAGGCATCATATTTCTGAAACATTAACACAACAGGAGTTGTGACACCTCCCCACCCAGATTGAAGCGCGCAGCATTCCAATCTGACAACCATACAAGGTCCGAGCCACATGTCCACCACTACTCCATGCCCTGCTTCTTAAAGCTAACCCTAGTTACAACCTGCCGATTCACCATAAGGCGGGCAAGGGCACATAAGTCGTGTACCAATGGACGTGTATCAAAAAAAGAAAAAAAGCTTTAGCAAAATTAATGCCTGCAAATAAGTTAAACATGTTACAAGTAACTGACTCTTATCGATGTGTGGGGGTTTTAAAATTGAAAATATGTTTGTGAAAGCGTTATTTGACACTGGAGCGACATGTTTGATTATATCAACTGAAATGGCGAAAAGCCTTCCCACAGTAGATTTTCAACCCTTCACAGGTCAACATGCCCAAGCTCTCTCAGGAGACTTGAATTTTCAAGCGACAGGAAACGTGAAGCTTAAAATTGGTTGAGAGAAGCTGAGTACTGTTTTGAATGTGCAAGTGAATTGCCCTGTTTTGGTCTTATTAGGAACAGACGTTATGCGGCGATTTGGAAAAATTGAGTTTGATTTAAAACCAGAAAGAATTGTATTGGGTAATGGATGTAGATTTCCCATGGACCCAGATTTGGAATATCCCATCAGCGGGATTGAAATTTGTGCTTATGCGAAAAAGGTATTGACCCCCAGGTCAAGGACCAATCTAATAGTCAAGGTAGAATCCCCCTTACCACAAGGAGCAGCCATCATCTTGGACTCAGAGGCTCATCTTTCAGACACAATGGTTTACTCCTTGCGAACGTGTTAGCGACGCATTTTGGAAGAAGAACCATCATAAAAGTAATGAACCCCATGCCAGAGCCGATCAATCTGTTTGCAGATACTTCAATTGGAACTGCAAATGTGATCAATGAGGAATTCATAGTTGATATAATTGCCAGACTGGAAGACACCAATCTGGGCAATGCTCCCCAAGTCTTTAGTGCTGCGACGTCGGTAAGACCCCCCAAATTTTGACCCTGTGGAAGAATTGAATCTAAATAAAACTGATTTAACTGAAGAAGAAAAGGAACTTCTTAAAGAAATGATCCAAAAGAATAAGGATGTATTCTCTTTGGGGCCTTATGATACTGGACGGACTTCCTTATTAAGGCATGAAATTGATATTGGTGATAATAAACCCCATTGACAGAGGCCATATCGAGTAGCCGAAACCCAAAAGCAAATCATTCAAGAAGAAATAGATACAATGCTTCAAAAAAGAGTAATAAGAGAATCTAAAAGTCATTTTGCATCTCCCATAGTTATCATAAGAAAGAAAAATGAAACAAACCGTTTTTGTATTGACTATTGTGGAGTGAATAAAATTACAAAAAAAAGGATTCTTTCCCCTTACTCCGGATTGACGAGAAGCGCTCAATAGAGCCATCTATTTCTCAACCCTTGAATTATTATCAGGATACTGGCAGGTTGACTTCAAAGAAAAAGAAAAAAAGACGGCTTTTTGTAGTCCCACGGGTAGTTTATATGAATTCAATGTAATGCCCCCGCAAGTTTTCAGCGCTTTATGGAAATCGTTCTTGGTGAACTATGGTGGCACAATTGCCAAGTGTATATTGA
>JASAMX010025883.1:0-59896 GCA_030248175.1 Microlaimidae sp. YZB2_3
GAAAATTTGACTAATTGGCGAAAAGCAGGCAACAAATCCTGTTTACAATAATGATAATTTTTGAATTTATGTGAAATAAATTTTTAAAATTATAAAAAAATAAAGAAAAAAAACATTATTAAATTCAAAAAAATAATTGTGGCCAAATATGTTTTATGTGGGAATCGATCTCGGGACCTTTTAAAAATTTGACGACGCGCTAACCGACTATGCCACTGCTACCATGGGATGAAGAGCTCTAAAAGCGATTTATAAACAAATTGTCTGAAATAAATCGATAAAACGCACGACGCACGACAGAACTATTTATGCGTTACAAAATACAAAAGATATTATGGCCTTCCAAAAATTATAAATTTCAATAGAAATATACTACTATCTGGAGCTTTAAATTTTACCAAATTAAATTAAATCGAAGTTTCACCGAAATTTTGAAAAAATTGACCCCCATTTTTCACGGAAAATTGTATATATTAAACCATAAATACAACAATATTCAATTTAATTTTTGCGTACGTGAAAAAGGGTAACGGTGTCTCTCTATTGGAAGTATTTTTTTAAGTGGGGAGCAGTAAATATTTTTAAATAATTTTAAAAAAATTTCATTGCAATTTGATTTTTAATATCAATTATTTCAATTACTTCCAATAATATAATGAATGTTCACTTTATAATCGTGACAGCTCTCCCTTTTAAACAAATTTATAAAAAATATCAGGGAAATATTACTGTATTTTATGAACTTGAAAATAAAAAATCAGAAAAAAATCAGGAGTTCCGAGGGGTCTGTTTTTGGTTTTTAGTCCTATTGATTATATATAAATGATATAGTTGAGCCGCATTGACGATCTCTATGTGGTTTTAAATTATGGCGGACGACGCCAAAGTTTATAAAGCACCAACACAAAAATAATTCTGACTTAAAAATCACATTAGAAACTCTACTTAATGGGGCCAAAGATTGGGTACTAAACGTTGCATTTCAGGAGTGCGGTACTCTTGCTCGGAAATCTAAAGATGGTCACAATGTTTCTACCCTTTCCCTGCAAATAGCATTGAAAATGTTGCTCACCAAAGCCCTTCGGGTACTGTTATTAGCAGTGATCTTAATATACTCAACACACACCTTGCCAAGACCCAGTAAAGCAATCACGCGCTTCACGCCTAGTATAAACTACGTCTCGTTTTCTTTAAGTAAAATTTCCTTTTTTTCTTGTTTGTGTGACAAAAACTACGTGCGTCCTTTATTAGAGAAACAAATACACCCGTATTTAATCCTCTTAAAATTGGAGTACATAAAATGTTTAGAAAAGGTTCAGAAGTTTTTCACTCGAAATATTGTTTTATAAATGATAACTTTTTAACACCACTTGTATATGTTGGCCTAAAATATTTGTATTTGGAAAGTCTTGAACTAAGAAAGAATAAAATTGATCTGAGTATTGTTTTTAAAATTATAAACAATAATGCTCTCATATAAATTTTAACCAGTTTTTTTCATATGATAATTCTAGTTATGAGTTAAGAGGTAATGTTTATAAGTTAAAACTTACTGAGAAATATATTAATAATGTACGAAAAACTTTTTCACGCAGCGAGTAGTGACAGTATGGAATTCTCTTAATAATAAAATTGTTTCTAGTAACAACTTAGCTAATTTTAAATCTATGTTGGATAAATGTGATGACTTAAATAAGTTCTGTATTGTTTATTAGGCGGTATGTCTAGTGTATTTATATACCTTTATTCGCCTTTTTTGTCGTTTTATTATTCTTTGACAAATAAATACTTATCTATCTATCTATCTCGTATGCCAAAGTATACAAAAATAAAGTTAGAGATTTTAACACTAATAAAGAAACAAAAATTTTAAATTCGGGGGTTTAAAAAAATTTTTTATAAAAAAAAAAAAAAAAAAAAAAAAAAAAAAAAAAATTTGTTAGTAGTAAAATTAAAACAAAACAAACTACATATCCCACCAATTAAAAGAAAAGATGGGACTTTTGTAACTGGAACTTTGAAAAAGTTGAACTTTTTGGAAATTATTTTAGATAGATAGATAGATAAGCATTTATTTGTCAAAGAATAATAAAACGACAAAAAAGGCGAATAAAGGTATATAAATACACTAGACATACCGCCTAATAAACAATACAGAACTTATTTAAGTCATCACATTTATCCAACATAGATTTAAAATTAGCTAAGTTGTTACTAGAAACAATTTTATTATTAAGAGAATTCCATACTGTCACTACTCGCTGCGTGAAAAAGTTTTTCCGTACATTATTAATATATTTCTCAGTAAGTTTTAACTTATAAACATTACCTCTTAACTCATAACTAGAATTATCATATGAAAAAAACTGGTTAAAATTTATATCAACATTATTGTGTATAATTTTAAAAACCATACACAGATCAAATTTTATTCTTCTTAGTTCAAGACTTTCCAAATACAAATATTTTAGGCGAGCATGATAATCTGAGTGGGGTAAGTTACATTTATAAAACAATATTCGAGTGAAAAACTTCTGAACCTTTTCTAAACATTTTATGTCTCCAATGGTACAAGGATTGAATACAGGTGTATTTGTTTCTAATAAAGGACGCACGTAAGTTTTGTAAGCACGAACAAGAAAAAAAGGATTTTTACTTTTAAAACAACGTAGTATTAGTGAAGCGCGTGAGTACGCTTTACTTAGATATTTGAGCACAGTGTGTTGAGTATTTAAGATCACTGCTAATACATACCCCAAGGTCTTTTATTTGAGCAACATTTTCAATGCTATTTTCATCCAAAGTGTATAAACATTGTGGTATGTTTAGATTTCCAACAGACAAAATTGCGCACTTCTGAAATGCAACGTTTAGTTGCCAATCTTTGGCCCATTTAGTGAAGTTTTCTAATGTGATTTTTAAGTCAGAATTATTTTGGTTTGTTCGTGCTTTATAAACTTTGGCGTCGTCCGCATACAATTTAAAACCACATGATCCGTCAATGCACTCAACTATATCATTTATATATATAATAAATAGGACTGGACCAAGAACAGACCCCTGGGGAACCCCTGATTTTACCGGTGCTGGATGTGATAAGCTTTTTCCTACTGAGACAATTTGTGTACGTCCAGAAAGGAAATTTTTTATCCAGGTCAATAACTCAAAATCAATGCCGTAAGCTTTTAACTTAGTGAGCAATTTAGAATGGCACACTGTGTCAAAAGCTTTGGCAAAATCAATGTACATACAGTCTATTCTTTTCCTATTATTTATAGCCTTGGTCCATTCCTCTAACATAGCCAAAAGTTGTGTACATGTAGAACGTCTTGCTAAAAAGCCATATTGTTCATGTGTTATAAGATTATGTTTACGAAAATATTCTAACAAGGTATCAACAATTAGTCTTTCCATTGTTTTACAAATGACCGAAGTAAGTGAAATAGGTCGGTAATTTTTCTTAGATGATGAGACACCTTTTTTGTAAATAGCTACAATTATTGCTACAAGCCAACAATCTGGCAAGATTCCAGATTTCATACTCATTTCAAAAAGCATTGACAGTGGAAAGGCTATTTCTGAAGCAATGGATTTCAGAAGATATGCTGGGAACCCATCAGGTGTTTTTGATATATTCGAAGGTAATTGTTGTAAAGCTTTAAGAACTTTATCATATGAGAAATTTACTGTAAAAAGACCTATGTTTGGTGGAACTTTTTTGGCAAAAGGGGGAGTAACCCCATTGTCTTCTGTGAATACAGATACAAAGTGTTCATTTAGTAAAGTAGCCTTTTTGCTTCTGTTTTTACTGATAATGATGATACTTTACCAAATTTTAATCCACCAAATATTGGAAAGTTAGACAACATGGTATTTCCCTCAAAAAAAGTATTTAAAGCTCTAAAAAAGCTCCCAAACAAATTGTCTCGAACACCTGACTGTTTTCCAGCTTACTTTTTAAAACGCTTGGCTAAAATTATTGCTGAACCTTTGGCAATAATCTTTCAAATGCCTTTTGATTTTGGAGAATTGCCGCTTGATTGGAAAACAGCTTTATTAAACTTACTGTTTAAAAAAGGCATCAAAAGCTTAAATGAAAATTATTGTCAAATTTCACTTACATCTTTTTCTTGTAAGCTAATGGAACAGCTTTTCAAAGAAGAACTTCTTGTCTTTTTCCATATCATTTTGTCAAGGTTTCAACATGGTTTTAAAGCAAAAAGTTCTACAATAACACAGCTGTTGGAAATTTTAATGAGTGGACGCAGGCACTAAAAAATAAACTTCTAATTAATGTCATTTACTTGGATTTTGCCAAGGCCTTTGACACCGTGTCACATCAAAAATTGTTCTATAAGCTAGAAAAATAAGGTGTTTCTGGTAAATTTTTAAAATGGATAAAAAAATTTTAGTTGGGCGGGAAATTAAAGTTGTAATGAATGACTCAGTATCCAAATCATTTCCTGTAAAAAGTTCAGTTCCTCAGGGTTCTGTTTTGGGTCCATTCCTGTTTCTCATTTATATTAATGATATTGTTGATTGTGTTAAGTACTCACAAATTAAACTCTTTACAGATGATACAAAGTTGTTTGCAAAATCTTCATCTAAAGATTACCACACTCAAACTTTAAGACTTCAAAAAAATTTAGATAGAATTTACAGCTGGTCACAAGACTGGCAATTGCAATTATTAGATCATAAATGTGAAGTTCTTCATATTCAAAATCATAGCAAAGAGTTAATTTGTAAATATAAACTTGGTAATAACGTGCTTGCAGCTACAGAATTAGTGCGCAACCTAGGTGTTTATATATGTCATGATATTAAATTCTCTAAACACTGTGAAATCACAGCAAAAAAAGAAATGAGAGTGACATAACTAATTTTTAGAACATTCAATTCAAACTCTAGAAATAATCTTCTCAGAGCATATAAGTCCTATGTTAGACCGATTCTGGAGTACGCTAGTGCAGTTTGGAATCCTTATTTACAAAAAGATATAAACATTTTGGAAAAAGTGCAACAAAATTTCACTAAGAGGTTGTTTTATAAATGCAAGTTGTTACCTGTTGGTTATGAACATAGACTGAATTACCTAGGTTTAGAAAGCTTAAAGGACCGAAGAGACAAAACAGATTTATATGAGTGCTTTAAAATTATACATAGCTTAAACAATTTGTAAGCCAATGCTTTTTTTAAGTTTAACCTGCAGCCCACTCGTGGTCATCCCTTTAAATTGGCTATTGAGAAAAGCCAAATAAACGCAAGGAAATTTTCTTTTGCAAATAGGGTGGTTACACCTTGGAACAATCTACTCCCATCTCAAGTAACTGTCGATTCTTTGGAATACAAGAAAAGTTTTAAAACTGACTTAAATAAGCGCTCTTTTTGAGCTTTTAAAGTCATTTCTATGTTCATTGATATTTTGTTAGAATTGTATTTTATATTGGCGGCAATTAAGTCGCAGATTTAATGTTGTTGATAAAAAAAAAGAAAAAAAAAGGGAAAAAAAAGAAAAGATAAATGAAATTATGTAACAGTAGAATTAAACTATGCATAGACAATGCTTAGTAAAATTTAATTCATTAGTTAGTTAGTTAGTTAAATATAACTTCAACGCGAATTAAAATAAAGAGTGTACAAAAATATGTGTTCTGGAAAACAAGTAAGCGTTTATATTGTCAAACGGATCGGTTGATAAAAGAATACTTGTTTGTGTGGCCTTAAATTATCAGTAATAAAATTCTTATATGTTATGAACTTATTTTTTCTCAGAAACTTTTAAAATCAGTATTTTCTAACACAAATTATTACATTGTGTACTTTCACCGCTTCTTCTTTTTAAAATGATTTTCATATTAGTATACAATAGTGAAGTTCCCGGGGGCGTAGCCAGGATTTCGGAAAGGGGGGTTGCATCCCATACAAATTTTTCAAAGGGGGGGGGGTTGTAGGGGGTTGTACTCCAAATTTTCAAAATACCGTAAAAAAGACATTAAAAAAGGGTAAAAATTTTTGCGCTTCGCGCTAAGTGCTATGTTTTTTGCTGTTATTTGCATTGTTTTTTTTAAGTTAAACTTGAAAAATTTTAAGTGTAAAAAAGTACAACATTAAAAATCGTGCGATTGCACGAAAAAGTTTTCAAAAATTGAAAACTCATTAAAAGTTAAAATTTTATTTAAAATTTTAAAATTTAAAATTTATTTAAAAATGAGTCACTTAAAAGTTGTAAAAAGGTATATAAATGTCGAACGTTGAGCGGAGCGAAGCGGTAGAAAATTTTTTAAAGTTGTTCTCTTAGGACCCCAAAATTTTTACCTCCGCCAGTCCAAAAAGGGGATTACAACCCCCATAACCCCCCTCCTGGCTACGCCCTTGGAAGTTCCTACCATCTACCAACAATATTTAATATAAAAATAAAGAAGAAAATTGTCTTTATATATTGCTCAAACACATTTAATGCCCTAACTAGGACACGCCTTACCAACAGTGCGTTTTAGTTAGGACACTCTGATGTTCTTATTGAGCTTTTTTTTCTAAAAAGGTGGTCCCACCTTTTTTAACAACCCTAATTATAGTCATATGGCCTCAATTAGGGTCATGAAAGGCCCTATTTAAGGCCAGTACACGTGCCAAGTAGAACCATTAATTGAGAAAGAAAACCATAATTAGAACCAGGGATGTACCCAGGGTTTCATTTGGGGCAGGGCGGATGTTAGTACAAAAAAATTTTGGGAGGGGGGAAAAATTCTTTTTGAAGGGGGGGGGGCGGAGCCTCCCTTATTTTTTTAAGAGGTTAAAAAAGCAGGGATAAACGTAGATAAAGCTGTATAATACATTGTTTCTGGCCTAATAACGTATTATCTAATGTTTTTAGCGGTAAAAACATGTTTTCTTAGTTAAAAATTGGCAGACATTGGCAGAGCCTGGATTTCACAAAAAACGGATTTAGAGACGTTTCAGACCCCCTGGCTACAACCACACTGTAAACCAAAGCAGATAAGCAGCATTTCCATGTTTTTTAGGGTACTTATATGAAAAAGGAGGGGGAAAAGTATATAAACAAATCAACCAAATATGATTGTTTATTTTGCTTGATTTGAAGTACTTATTGTTTATTAAAAGAATTGTACTTTTTTAATAACATTAGGCAAGATAAATAGCGGGAAATATGCATAGTATGGAACTTGACCGCTGAGCGAAGCGAAGCGGAAATTTTTTTTTGGTTTTTGGGGGTCAATTGTGGCACCAAAACTATTTTATAGTTTGGCGCCGAGCGATTTGCAAGGCCCTAGAAAATTTTGGTTTTTTAGTTTTTTAAAATCCTCATATTTTACCATCTGGCGACCATTTCGGGAAGGGATAGGGCGGCCGCCCCCCCCCCCCGCCTAAACACTTTCCTTACTTTTCCTCTCGTCTGCCCGTTTTGGAGGGAAGGGTGGGGGCGGCCGCCCCCTCCCCTGGTTGATTAGAACAGTCATGTGTCCTAATTTAAGCGCACCTTAGTTAGAGCATTGAATGCGTCTAAGCAATATATATTTTAAGTGACACATTTTTTAATTATTTTAATCTAGTATTCTTGTTAATATCATGTTTTAAAGTTCCGGCCAGTTGGAACAAAAGGATTCCCAGAGCTCCATTTTTTAAATAACTAATTTCAGATTTATTTAACTTTAAAACATTGCTGTAAATTATTGTATTCGCAATTTAGCATATTTAAATCATTTATACTGCGTTTTTTAAAAAAAATTAACAAATAAAATCCACTGATCATCCATGGAATTAGTCATTCAATATTCACATAAGAAACATAAGCAGAGCTCCGAAAAACTAAACTTCTCCCGAGAACAAGTTCTTTCGTAAGTTCTTTCGTAAGTTTTTTAACAAGTTCTTTCGTAAGTTTAAGGGGTTAGAAATTTCAATATCTGGCATGCTATATCTCGCGAGATATAGCAATATAAAAAACTATTTAACATGAGTGTTAATGATGCAAAAAAAAGAAAAAGTAATTAAAAATGTGCTCAGAAAACATACACAATAATTACTTTTAAATTAAATTTAATTTGTTTGGTGGAACTTACAATGCAACTGTAAATATAAAAAAGAATCACAATTAAAAATATAAACGTGACATCCCAGTCACGTCTACATTAAAAGTTCATTTGTATTTTTTTTTGCTTGGCAATTTTTTTTTGTTTTTTGCTTCTTTCTCCATGTTAAGTCCCGGTAAGGACAGGGTGCCTCAAATGGAAAAGACGGTTTTTAATTGCATTTTACATATCTGCCTCCATCGCAAATTTTCCTGCCTCCTACCTGCCTCCGACCTGCCTCCGACCTGCCTCCGACCTGCCTCCGACCTTCCTCCGACCTGCCTCCGACCTGCCTCCTACTTGCCCCCGAAGTATTGTTAGCTGCCTCCTACAGTAACTTTTCAGTAGCTCCAAAAACATATGTCACAAACAAAATAAGCAACTGTTTTACTATGAACACTAATATAGTATAAAATGATAATATAGCGATCTGAATTTTTTGCATTTTTTTTTAAATAACAGTTGATTAGCGTTTGATGCTTACAATATAATTTGGATTTTATTTTTATATTTCAAATATAAAAATAAAATATTAAATAAGAATTTATCATACTACTTTAGATTGATATAAGCATGTTTCTAATTTTTTAGTACAAGTTTAACCAATATTTATAAAAATAGAACTGAATTTATGCTTTTTAAAGGTTTTTTTAGTTAGTAAAATTTGAGGCATTCCAAATAAGTAGATACAAACTAGATGGCGATTCTTTGAAAAAAAACTTTTTTAATTATACGTTAAAATCAATTAACGTTTGTAGTTTTTAAAATTAAAAAGTTTCTTATGTTCCAAATCATTTCAATAAAAATTTTTAACGATGTTTATGCAAAAAAATAATTTTTTCATTTCATACTTCCTGAAAGTGGTTATTGTTGGGAAAATGTCTTAATTTCAAAATCATTAATAAGAAAAAAAAAATTTTAGAAGGTTATTTCATAATTTTCAGCATTAAATTTTAAAAATCGAAATTCAAATACGTTTATTTTTTGTACTGAAAAATACCTCTAATTTCATACTAAAAATACAAAAAAAGGAACAATGAAGCATAAACTTGCCGAAATTTTTAAATAAAAAAGGGTACAAAATTTTTGAGGATCACAAGCTGACGTGTTTCGGTGTTCTTTAATTAAGGTCAACGTTTCTGACAATGGGTTAAACATTGTTTGTGCGAATGAACGATGATTTTAATCTCAATAACAATGGCGAATGTTTTTTGTTTTTTTTTCAAATTACTTTTACTCAAATTTTGAGAATTATTTTTGCTGTAGAAAAATTTTTTGCAGCTCCACAGTTTCAAAGCATGTAAGCTCTAAAACATGATATTTAGGAAGAGAAACATTAAATGAATATTTCACTTATATTATATTCCATATTACCAAGCAAAAACTATTTATTTTTTCGTGATTTTAATTAGCAAATTTACACCAAAGTTTAAACAATTTTAAAGGGTTTTTTCAAAAGGTTTTTTTAAGCTGTTGCAAACACTTATCCATAATATTCTAAAACTAAATTGGTGTGAGTTTTGCATCATATTGAATATTAGTACATAGGAGCGCCCCTTTAAACCGTTTTCCAATTAACATATTTTTTCTGCTCTCTTAACCTTATTCTGCAAAATAAATAAAAAAGTTTACTCATTACACAGACTTATTCTGCGGATTTAAAACCTATCAGAGTGTTTTCAAAAATCGCAATTTTTTTGCGAAAATAATGCGCAGACTGTTTTTCACACTATATGCAATCAGTTTGCATCAGTCTGAGTCTGCACCACTACAACCATGATTAGAAAATAAAATAATAACAATGAAAAACTTATCAAAATAAATCAAAAGAAAAACTATCCGATTTTACCAACTACCTTAATTGTACTAAAAGACCGTATTCAGTTAATAGTATGATTGATAGGAATAAAAGAAACGCTTTTAAGTACCTTACCTTTTACATAGTTTTATGCGATCCGTTCTATACCCACGGATTTGATTTATGAAGAGTTCCCGTCCTTAAAAGGAAAAATAGAAAAATAGAAATTAATATAAGAACGAATCAATCCTGTGCGATAGAATTAAGCTCGTTACAAGATAACTTTGGATTCCCTGCGGTTATGAGAAACTGCGATAAACAACCTCTATTGCCCTGTAACAAATTTATCCGTTTTTCTAAAATTATAAAAAAATGGGGCTAATTGTTTATTCAAAACGTGTATTTAGAAAAAAGGACCTGTTTTAAATTCAAGAAATTTAGCTAATAGCAATTAGCGACTTAGTAAACAGACGATTCCGCAAAGAGCGACCGAAAAAATCCCATAAAATAGTTGTTTATAATTCGGAAGCTCCATTCCATACTCGTTCAAAATGCGCGTCGCGGTCGTAAAATCTAACTAGCGAGACATTCTTCCCCATTTAAAACCCGCCTTGGAATAAATAAGAAGCATCGCCGTAGGCCGCAATCCCTTTCTTAACAGGAACCAAGGGACTCATAGGTCAATTATTCGGTTACGATTATATGGAAACCTATAAACCGGAATCGTGCAACCACCGGTTCCGGAGCAGTTTGGTAGATTATTTATTGAAGAGTCAATTTTCGAGAATGAACGGCCGCGGAAAGTCGGCTATTGCCGATTCTATTGAGATTATTAAAGAACTATGTATGCTGAACAATCGAACTTACTTTTAGTATTCTGAATATATTTCTCGAAAAAAGCCTTAATTTAAAAGGAAATGGTTTGGAGGAATTTTAAGGAACATAAAAAAATTTTAAGGAATTTTTACGGAATTTTAAGAAATTTTAAGGAATTATAGGGTGCTGCAGGTATTTTAATGAAGTAGTTCTGAAGGAATTTTAAGGAATTTTTAAAATTTTAAGGTTTTGGAGCAATCGGTGGAATATTTATTGAAGAACCAATTTCCAAAGACGAACGGCCGCAAAAATCGGATATTGTCGATTCTATTGAGATTCTTATGTATGGTGAACAATCGATATTACTTTTAATATTCTTGGTATACTTCCCCAGTAAAACCTTACTTTAAAAAAACTAATTCCTATGAATTTTAATTTTCGAGGAATTTTAAGAACTTTAAATGAGTTTTAAAATATTTAATTTTAAAGAAATTTAAAAAAAACTTAAGGAATTTTAAGAAATTTTAAGGAATTTCAAAATTTTAAAAAATTTTAAGGTACTCGGGAAGCTTTAGTAAATTAGTTCCCGAGGAATTTTTGGGAATTTTTAGAATTTATAGTCTTGAAACAATTAGTAATTTATTTTGGAATTAGGAGCGCAATTTTCGAGAACAAATTTATTACAAAACCACCGCGGTCGTTTAATAAAGATTCCTAAAAAATTTATATGCGATCAAAGCTTTCCATGTAAAATCTTAGTTTTAAAACAAGTGATTCCTGAGTAATTTTAGTTTTCAAGGAATTTTTAAAAAAATAGGAAATTTTAAGTAATTTTAAAAAAATTTATGAAAATTTAAAGTTTCGGACAATTTTAAAGGAATCCGGAAGAATTGGTAGTTTATTTATTGGAGAACCCAACTTTTGAGAGAAAGAATTAATTAAAGAACAGCCACAACTCGGTTATTCTCGAATCTATTGAGATTCTTAGAGAACTACTCTTAAAACGTAGGCTGGGCAATCGAACTTACTTATTTATATTTTGGATATACATTCGGAGTTACGCATCCTTTTTTTGAAAATCTTTGGGGAAAAACCTACATAGAAACAAAAAAAGAGGATATTAAATGTTGAAATTACATTGACATTTTAAATTATGTCTTCGACTATTCGGCTATTTTTTCATAATAGTCACTTTCCTCGAAGCTCCGAAGTTCCGGAATTTGAACCTATAATCTTGTGCTAATTTTTTAAATATGTAGAATGGTGTATACAAAAAAATCCTAATTTTTATTTCAAGAAATATTCAAACTTATCAAATATATTTTTAAAAATGCAGCTAAGATAATTCAAAATAAAAAAAATATTTCAAAACTAAGATTACTTTTATATTAGACGGAGCTCCGAAGCTTTAGACAAATTTCGGTTTTAAATGGTTGGAACCCCAGAGCATGATCTTTGGCTGGTAGAAACATCACTAATTTGCAAGCTTAAAAACGCACTTGCAATATGAATTTTATTTTTTAGTGGTTTTTTCAAAAAATATTTTATGAAATCAAATCAACATAGCATGAAAAATTCTGAAACTAAATGAAAATGGGAAAAATATTAAAGCCGGGAAGTAGTTTCAGTAATTTGTTTGCCAAAGACTAATAATTGGTAACCATATGAACTGAAAGTATAATAAATTAAAAACCAATATTTAGCCGTAAAAAGAGATCCATTCATACAATTTCATTAGATTAAGTAAAAACTTTATTCTAAAATTTATTGAAAGTTCTTGCAAATCTATAATATGACAAATTATACTGTTTTGTTTTTTTTTCTCTAAATATTAAAACAAAATTTTATGTTTTGAAAAATTTTTTTAGAGTTTAAATATGTTGTACATTACACAAGTTTTGATAATTTTTATACTTTTGTGACATTTTATGGTGTCCCCAACTTACAACACCAAATACTTGGTCGTTTTAATTTTGATTTTAGACAACGTTTTGGTATTTTGTTGTAATCTGATATATTAAAAAATTTTTAAGAACTTCATATTATTCTACTGTTGTAAAAGCTGAAACAAAAGTTTAAAAACAATACAATTTCTCAAAACAGGAAAAACAGTTTTCTTTTGTTGCAAAATACGAATTGAGTCTAACTGCAAAATGTAATAAAAACTAATTTTTTTTTTCACAAATTATCATAAAACAATTATAAATTATTCGTTCTGTTGTAATAACTTTTATAAAATCAGTTTTATAATAGGTTCCACTAAAAAATGTGTCAGAAGAATAATGAAATTATTCCAGTAAAATCAATATAATTTCGCGTTACAATCGAAAATAAATTTCGCGTGCAACTGGTAAAACCTGAGTTACGGCTGGTTCATTCTTCGTCCAAAATGTCCAAAGGACAAAAGTACAAAGGACATTGTCCAAAGGAAAAACAAAGCCGCCAAAATGTGCTTTGAACTTTGTTTTTTGAACAGTTTGGATTGTGTTTGGGACATTTTGGATTGTGCTTTAGGCATTTTGGATTGTCTTTTGGACATTTCGGAATTTCCTTTGGACACTTAGGACTGTCCTTTCGACTGTCCAAAGGACAGTATTTAAAGTATCATTCATATTTCTTTAAAGGACAACGTTCAAAAGGTGTTTTGGCTTAAGTGAACCAGCCTTTACAGGCCAGAAACTTTTACAGTGTTGTTTCTGAAAACACTGTTGTTATCACAATTATAAATGACTGCGAAGTAATAAGTTAAGAAGCGTTTACATTTTTCTGAAAATACTTTATTAGGGTAACATTATTAAAAAATTAAAATCAAGCGTTTTAGTCAAAATTATTCGTTTTAGCGTTTTTGGTTTTTACCCACTTACGTTAAACAAATGCGTTACCCACTTACGTTAAAGTCGGTCTACCCACTGACGTTAAAAAAGAAGGAGTTCAACCAGAACAAATCAAATCGCCAGGCTAGAAGCGGAGAATGCGGCTCTGCAGCAAAAGTTGGCGGATGTGGAGGAGAGGCTCGCCCAGATGGAGGAGACAAGGGCTTTTGGTGCTGATGTGGAGCTGGTGACTATGGTGTGCGAAAAAGTGTTTAATCGATTAATACGTATGATGGACAGTTATTTCAAGCGCATAGAGGTCCGAAAGGAACATGCGACAATTCTGGTTGTTTCTGGTCTTCCGGAAAATGATAACAGGGAAAAAGAAAAGGACAACGTGGCTGAGTTATTAAAAATTGTTGATAGCAGTGATACGGGTAAAGTCATCCACGCAATTAAAATTTTTCGTATTGGAAAGGCTAGCGACCGCCCCAGGCTGCTGAAAATTAGGTTAAGTAATAAACATATTCGTAATAAGTTAGTTCATTCAGGCGGTCGCCTAAAGGATTCCACCAAATATGACAAAGTTTACGTAAGACTATCTTTGACTGAGGAACAGAGAGTCTGTCAAAAAGAGTCGCTTGACAAACTTCGGGAGCTAGGAGAGCAGAACAAAAAGGTTTCATTTCGGTATTCTGCTGATGATGATCTCTTTTTGTTCAACATCACTCTCAAGGCTCCCCTAAATGTTTCAAAATAGGATATTGTACGACTTAATTATCATTGTAGTAAACTAAAGCTTATACCTAGTATAAAAATTTTTTGTATGAGTGCAAGAAGCCTTGCTAACTCCTAAAATGAGCTAGATGTTCTGATTTCAGGAGATGACCTTATCTATGGTGCTATTGATGTCTGCTTTATATGTGAAACATGGCTCACTGAAACAACTACGGACAAAATGATTACCAAAAACAGAGAATTTAATGTTTATCGAAGGGATCGACAGCAGCGGCGAAGAGGTGGAGTAGTTCTAATAAATAAGAATATTTTTAGAGTAGTTAAAGTTGAAATGGAGGAAAAGTATGATGCAATAGAACTAATAGCGGTTGACATTTTTCTACAGAAGTCATCTAAACTGAGATTCATTGGTATTTATAGAGAACCTAGTACTAGCAAGGAAAAAGACAATCTAATATTTGAGCTAATCAGGAAATTAGCAGAAAACTTTGTAGGAACCACTGTTTTAACTGGAGATTTCAATCTGCCAGGGATAGATTAGTCTTCAGATAAAATAACTTCAAACACGCAAAATGTAAATAATTGGTTTGAGTTTCTTATTGAGCTAGGTATGTATCAGCTTGTTTCACAATCAACTCGTGAGAATAATTATCTGGATCTTTTGTTCACAAACGATAGATAAATTTTCAATAATGTCACTGTTGCGCCCAGTTTTTCACAATCAGACCATGACACTATTTTATCTGAAATTAATCTTAAAGTATTTGACAGTCCTAAAAATAAGATTCAAAACTACATACCTGATTTTCTAAAAGCAGATTATGATATGCTAAGTTTATAATTATCTACAATCAACTGGAAAATTTTATTTGAGGAATGTGGCACAGTAGAAAATGTTTGGCAGAGATTCAAGGATATTTTGTTGTTAGGAATCAATAGACATGTCCCTGGAAAAAATTATTTACAAACAAGAAAAAAATTTTACAATATCCAATACATATAAGAAAACTACAAAACCAAAAGAAAAAACTTTAGCATAAGCGTAATACTGATGAAAAATCAAGATCAGACTACAAAAAAATTTGCAAAGTATACAAAAATAAAGTTAGAGATTTTAACACTAATAAAGAAACAAAAATTTTAAATTCGGGGGTTTAAACAATTTTTATAAATTTGTTAGTAGTAAAATTAAAACAAAACAAACTACATATCCCACCAATTAAAAGAAAAGATGGGACTTTTGTAACTGGAACTTTGAAAAAGTTGAACTTTTTGGAAATTATTTTGCTTCTGTTTTTACTGATAATGATGATACTTTACCAAATTTTAATCCACCAAATATTGGAAAGTTAGACAACATGGTATTTCCCTCAAAAAAAGTATTTAAAGCTCTAAAAAAGCTCCCAAACAAATTGTCTCGAACACCTGACTGTTTTCCAGCTTACTTTTTAAAACGCTTGGCTAAAATTATTGCTGAACCTTTGGCAATAATCTTTCAAATGCCTTTTGATTTTGGAGAATTGCCGCTTGATTGGAAAACAGCTTTATTAAACTTACTGTTTAAAAAAGGCATCAAAAGCTTAAATGAAAATTATTGTCAAATTTCACTTACATCTTTTTCTTGTAAGCTAATGGAACAGCTTGTCAAAGAAGAACTTCTTGTCTTTTTCCATATCATTTTGTCAAGGTTTCAACATGGTTTTAAAGCAAAAAGTTCTACAATAACACAGCTGTTGGAAATTTTAATGAGTGGACGCAGGCACTAAAAAATAAACTTCTAATTAATGTCATTTACTTGGATTTTGCCAAGGCCTTTGACACCGTGTCACATCAAAAATTGTTCTATAAGCTAGAAAAATAAGGTGTTTCTGGTAAATTTTTAAAATGGATAAAAAAATTTTAGTTGGGCGGGAAATTAAAGTTGTAATGAATGACTCAGTATCCAAATCATTTCCTGTAAAAAGTTCAGTTCCTCAGGGTTCTGTTTTGGGTCCATTCCTGTTTCTCATTTATATTAATGATATTGTTGATTGTGTTAAGTACTCACAAATTAAACTCTTTACAGATGATACAAAGTTGTTTGCAAAATCTTCATCTAAAGATTACCACACTCAAACTTTAAGACTTCAAAAAAATTTAGATAGAATTTACAGCTGGTCACAAGACTGGCAATTGCAATTATTAGATCATAAATGTGAAGTTCTTCATATTCAAAATCATAGCAAAGAGTTAATTTGTAAATATAAACTTGGTAATAACGTGCTTGCAGCTACAGAATTAGTGCGCAACCTAGGTGTTTATATATGTCATGATATTAAATTCTCTAAACACTGTGAAATCACAGCAAAAAAAGAAATGAGAGTGACATAACTAATTTTTAGAACATTCAATTCAAACTTTAAAAATAATCTTCTCAGAGCATATAAGTCCTATGTTAGACCGATTCTGGAGTACGCTAGTGCAGTTTGGAATCCTTATTTACAAAAAGATATAAACATTTTGGAAAAAGTGCAACAAAATTTCACTAAGAGGTTGTTTTATAAATGCAAGTTGTTACCTGTTGGTTATGAACATAGACTGAATTACCTAGGTTTAGAAAGCTTAAAGGACCGAAGAGACAAAACAGATTTATATGAGTGCTTTAAAATTATACATAGCTTAAACAATTTGTAAGCCAATGCTTTTTTTAAGTTTAACCTGCAGCCCACTCGTGGTCATCCCTTTAAATTGGCTATTGAGAAAAGCCAAATAAACGCAAGGAAATTTTCTTTTGCAAATAGGGTGGTTACACCTTGGAACAATCTACTCCCATCTCAAGTAACTGTCGATTCTTTGGAATACAAGAAAAGTTTTAAAACTGACTTAAATAAGCGCTCTTTTTGAGCTTTTAAAGTCATTTCTATGTTCATTGATATTTTGTTAGAATTGTATTTTATATTGGCGGCAATTAAGTCGCAGATTTAATGTTGTTGATAAAAAAAAAGAAAAAAAAGGGAAAAAAAAGAAAAGATAAATGAAATTATGTAACAGTAGAATTAAACTATGCATAGACAATGCTTAGTAAAATTTAATTCATTAGTTACTTAGTTAGTTAAGTATAACTTCAACGCGAATTAAAATAAAGAGTGTACAAAAATATGTGTTCTGGAAAACAAGTAAGCGTTTATATTGTCAAACGGATCGGTTGATAAAAGAATACTTGTTTGTGTGGCCTTAAATTATCAGTAATAAAATTCTTATATGTTATGAACTTATTTTTTCTCAGAAACTTTTAAAATCAGTATTTTCTAACACAAATTATTACATTGTGTACTTTCACCGATTCTTATTTTTAAAATGATTTTCATATTAGTATACAATAGTGAAGTTCCCGGGGGCGTAGCCAGGATTTCGGAAAGGGGGGTTGCATCCCATACAAATTTTTCAAAGGGGGGGGTTGTAGGGGGTTGTACTCCAAATTTTCAAAATACCGTAAAAAAGACATTAAAAAAGGGTAAAAATTTTTGCGCTTCGCGCTAAGTGCTATGTTTTTTGCTGTTATTTGCATTGTTTTTTTTAAGTTAAACTTGAAAAATTTTAAGTGTAAAAAAGTACAACATTAAAAATCGTGCGATTGCACGAAAAAGTTTTCAAAAATTGAAAACTCATTAAAAGTTAAAATTTTATTTAAAATTTTAAAATTTAAAATTTATTTAAAAATGAGTCACTTAAAAGTTGTAAAAAGGTATATAAATGTCGAACGTTGAGCGGAGCGAAGCGGTAGAAAATTTTTTAAAGTTGTTCTCTTAGGACCCCAAAATTTTTACCTCCGCCAGTCCAAAAAGGGGATTACAACCCCCATAACCCCCCTCCTAGCTACGCCCTTGGAAGTTCCTACCATCTACCAACAATATTTAATATAAAAATAAAGAAGAAAATTGTCTTTATATATTGCTCAAACACATTTAATGCCCTAACTAGGACACGCCTTACCAACAGTGCGTTTTAGTTAGGACACTCTGATGTTCTTATTGAGCTTTTTTTTCTAAAAAGGTGGTCCCACCTTTTTTAACAACCCTAATTATAGTCATATGGCCTCAATTAGGGTCATGAAAGGCCCTATTTAAGGCCAGTGCACGTGCCAAGTAGAACCATTAATTGAGAAAGAAAACCATAATTAGAACCAGGGATGTACCCAGGGTTTCATTTGGGGCAGGGCGGATGTTAGTACAAAAAAATTTTGGGAGGGGGGAAAAATTCTTTTTGAAGGGGGGGGGGGCGGAGCCTCCCTTATTTTTTTAAGAGATTAAAAAAGCAGGGATAAACGTAGATAAAGCTGTATAATACATTGTTTCTGGCCTAATAACGTATTATCTAATGTTTTTAGCGGTAAAAACATGTTTTCTTAGTTAAAAATTGGCAGACATTGGCAGAGCCTGGATTTCACAAAAAACGGATTTAGAGACGTTTCAGACCCCCTGGCTACAACCACACTGTAAACCAAAGCAGATAAGCAGCATTTCCATGTTTTTTAGGGTACTTATATGAAAAAGGAGGGGGAAAAGTATATAAACAAATCAACCAAATATGATTGTTTATTTTGCTTGATTTGAAGTACTTATTGTTTATTAAAAGAATTGTACTTTTTTAATAACATTAGGCAAGATAAATAGCGGGAAATATGCATAGTATGGAACTTGACCGCTGAGCGAAGCGAAGCGGAAATTTTTTTTTGGTTTTTGGGGGTCAATTGTGGCACCAAAACTATTTTATAGTTTGGCGCCGAGCGATTTGCAAGGCCCTAGAAAATTTTGGTTTTTTAGTTTTTTAAAATCCTCATATTTTACCATCTGGCGACCATTTCGGGAAGGGATAGGGCGGCCGCCCCCCCCCCCCCCGCCTAAACACTTTCCTTACTTTTCCTCTCGTCTGCCCGTTTTGGAGGGAAGGGTGGGGGCGGCCGCCCCCCCCTGGTTGATTAGAACAGTCATGTGTCCTAATTTAAGCGCGCCTTAGTTAGAGCATTGAATGCGTCTAAGCAATATATATTTTAAGTGACACATTTTTTAATTATTTTAATCTAGTATTCTTGTTAATATCATGTTTTAAAGTTCCGGCCAGTTGGAACAAAAGGATTCCCAGAGCTCCATTTTTTAAATAACTAATTTCAGATTTATTTAACTTTAAAACATTGCTGTAAATTATTGTATTCGCAATTTAGCACTATTTAAATCATTTATACTGCGTTTTTTAAAAAAAATTAACAAATAAAATCCACTGATCATCCATGAAATTACTCATTCAATATTCACATAAGAAACATAAGCAGAGCTCCGAAAAACTAAACTTCTCCCGAGAACATAAGCAGAGCTCCGAAAAACTAAACTTCTCCCGAGAATATCACCACTCGTATGTAAAAAACAAAATAATACCTTGATATGTGTGGAAGTCTTGCCCACTATTCTGGCTCCTGATCCAATAGGAGACGAACCTGTTGTTAGAATCTGCGCGACTTCACCACCGCTAAACAGCAAAGTGATGCTCATAGTGTCGTCGACAGCTAAAAACAATATTTAACCAATCTAAAATATTACGATAATCTCTCATAAATTGCAACTGTGGAGTTGCATGAACATTTCGTCACGCGCAGCTGATTAGTCTTACGTATGATTTTCAGTTGAGTAATAGTGCGGTCAGTAGTTTTTGCGCGGGTTTCCAAACGAGAAATTAAGGTAATTCAACAGTTGCGAAAGCACTTTCCAGAGCCTAATCTCATATAGGTACGTGAGATCGATAGATAAAAAATAGACAAAATAGAATGAATAAACATTAAAAAAAACACAAAAAACATAAAGCAGATTAAAAAATTACTTTTTGTGTCAACATTATGCGTTATTAAAATATAAATTTGTTTTCTAATTTGTAACCTTAAGTTAGAATAAACTTAACAACAATTATTAAAAAAAATCGCGGTTCAGTAGACCAAATTAGAGAGTGATGGAATGGACAAGTATAGAAATTAACGCAATTAAAAATATATTATTTAGGAATCATTTATACTAATGACAAAAAGGCTCGATAAATCTACTTTTTTTTACCCGTTCCCGTAATCGCCTTTTCTCTTTCAGTGTAGCATATGACTTTAGATGATGTTATTTTTGTTTGATCGCGATCGATTATAAAGTTTATTGTCGTCAAAAATACGACATCATTGGGGCCATACCGTTGTGAGACTTAAAATTTAAAAAAAAGTCTAAGTTACACCGCAGTATGATTATGGTGGCACGTAATGCTGGCAACGGCAGAGCATTTACTCCATCGCGAATAATCAAAATACTACCACTCATCTTGACTACGGTAAAATGAGCCACAATTTGTATAAAATATATGCGACTGTGACTCATTTTCGATATCACCTCTTTAACCAGAGAATTAGTCAGAGTCACGTGTATTTTATGCAAATCGCGGCTCATTTTGCCGTAGTAACGACGCACTGTGTGGCAAATTCCTTTTAGAAATAGAGATTATTAGAATAAGTAAAGCGTTTTTGGTGGTTATTAAAGTCATTGTTTGTTTACATGAGTACACAGAAAGAATAAAATGTACGCATAAATATACGCAAATTAAAATTAAACTATTACACGTCAGGATTTTAAGGACCCTCATAATGTCATATAGTATTTGTTATCACGTCATATATCTTTTGCTCTGTGGGAATGGTTGTGGGGGGACCTAAAAATTGGAAATCTCTACATTCATTGAAGTTCAATTTTTTTCCAAGCGCTAATTGGCTTTAAATGATTCTATAACGCTATAACTCTGTGAGTTTGAAGATCTTTAACACTGAACAGCTTCTGTTTAAATGGCAAGGTTTGACAATCGTGTATTTAATATATTAAGTAATGAATCACTGAGCAATAAAAATTTATCGAAAATTAAATGATTTTTTTACTTTTGAGCAGTAAAAAGGATAGAAAAATATTTTTTTATAAATCTTAGTCTTATAAGTTTATACTCATTAGAATCTTCAAGACTCTCAAATGCCGGGTACTATTAGTGATTTTCGACTATATGTTTTCTCCGTGGGAATAAAGTGAGAAAAAGCTAAAAATTCATTTATCCTCACGTCCATTGGAGATCAATTTTTTTCCAAGCGCTTGTTGGCTGAAAGCGGTTCTGAAACGTCCTAATGCTATCGAGATTTCTAACACGGAACAATTTACGTTTAAATAGAAAATTTTTGACCATCGTGTATATTAAAGTTTTTAATTTACGTATGTCGTATATATTAATTTAAAGTATAACTAAAATGTTTGAAATAGCTAAAAAAAATTACATACAAAAAACTGTCGCTAAACCAAAAATAGCTTAAATATATTTAATATCTGTATTCTTATTATAAACAAAATGGTCTTTTGTAATTTATTAATTCTTCTACTAATTATTAGTAAATAAATAAATTGTTTTAGCATGACTAACGATGATTAATTTGTCTTACCATAAGGTTGTATCATAATAAAGGTTTTTGCAATTCGGTGTCGGTCATAATCTTAGATTCATTTTCAAATAGCAAGGTATATGAACATTTAAAAATATAACTTGCTTGTATTGGGAAAACATGTGCCGACAGCGTTAATTTTCTCGGGTTTTTTGGCCCCGAATACCCACAAGGCCAGCATCACTGCGTAGCAACCCATATCCAACAAAATACCTCCACTTTCCTTGTTAGGCACCAATCGATGACGAACCTCTTTGGGCACACTTGAATTTGAATCCTCAAAAGTGATTACGGTATAAAATTAATAGTAAAAACTTGATAAAACAAAAAAATAAAACATTTTTTTGAAAACTCAATAAAACTTTTTTATCATGAGAGAATTTTCTTTAAATTCTCGGTTTCGCTTAAATTTTGGGTTTTTCGTAGGCTTAAAAAGGGGGTATATTTAGTTCAAACTTTATTGTTAAAACATTGCATAACTAAAGTATTTTGTCGTTGCAAACGCATTTTTATATTTTAGACAGTTTATTCAAAACAGATTCAAAGAGGTCAAAAAAATCAAATTCCAAAATGACAACCTGTCATGACAGGTATAGTGAAAGCAAAGCACAAGTGCAAAATATTATTCATTTTATAGCTTAGCGAAAAGTTATACACAAAAAAATTTGCCTTCAGTGGATAACATATAGATGGGGAGTTACCACTACTCTATGAGAAGTTTATACAATTTTAGGGAATTTAATTGTCACCCGACCAAATTCTACCGTAATCTATCGTTTTCTTTGATTGTTTGTTAGTGGCACACTTTGTTTCAGCTAATTTTTTGTCGACCTATTCAAATAAAAATTGGAAGCATCATGAAATTAGCAAAAACTTTATTACCGGTAATCGAACAGAAATCGTTCACACATTATGCATTGTCAAGAAAACGAAACACAAACGTATGTGACGTTCAGAAATATGAGGCGAAATAATTGGAGTTTTAGAAAAAATACAAAACATTTTGTTATTTTTAGCTTTTTGGCTAAAAAATAAGCGATACAGGACTTAAACCCCCAATCTCCAGTCTCAATACCCCATTTACTGACGTGCTGCGTTACACAATCACCCGCCAGCTTTAAATTATAACTAGAATTCGTAGGGCATCATATTTTTGAAACATCATTATAACGAAGGTTGATACACGTACAGTATTTCCTCCGAAATGAGCAATAAAGGTTTTAGCCGGGCCTATGTCAGGATTTTCCAGTTCTTCACGTATCCGGGTGTATAACGGTGTAAATCGACTCCAAAACCCCTGTATATAAAAATTATGAAATTAATTATTTTGTATTTGGCATACATATTAAAGGTCAGAAAACAACTAAAAAAATTAATTTTGATGATTTTTATTTAGAACCTGATGAAGTTTTAAAAAGATTTCTAATGCAGTTTAAACCAAATATTTATTTTAACCCATTGGCCGTGTTGTACCAGATAATTTTTAATTTATTTATTGAAATTTAATTTATTCCTTGAAATCAAAGAGGTTGCTGCGTGCTTCCCATGCTTATGCAAAATAAATCACACCGTATCCAGATTATTTTGTACATGGGATTCATCAATTTTCGATTAAACGCGGCGACCAAAAACCAGAATGCCATTGAGCCAACCTTTGGATCGTGCTAACCTTCGGGCAGCACCCAGCAGGCCTATGAGTACCACCTGGACCTGGTTTTTGGATTTTTTAAATAGAACTGAGTCCAGCTTGGTATGGCTAGAAAATTGTTGTTGTACGTATGCAAACGCATGGCAGTTTTTCATTTACAAATCAGTGGACAAATACAGTTCCATAGTACTTCAAAACCTTGGTTTTTTCTAGCAACAAGGATAATAAGGTCTGAGGAATGTCTTTGTGCAGTCTGTATCGCTAGCTTTGCAGGACCACATATGCTGCTCATGTACGACGTTTAGCAAGTAAGATCAACATCAGGTTACATAATAAAATCTTTTAAACGTAGAACTCCGAATGGATGAACACTGACCGCAGTGAACACTTTGGCGGTAAAGGTTGCCAACGTCGTTATTGATGTTGGACGAAGCGTCTTCCTCCATAGGGGTGAAATTGGTTTCGCCCCTCCTGACTTGTTTTAGCGTCTGCCCTTTGCATAATCTGTATAGATGAGATAAGTATCAAGTAATGCAACAAAAACAACAACAAACAATCAAAAGCCAGGCCTTTGTTTTTTGCTCCTGCCACTTTGATTCCCACAGAGATAAACATATAGCCGCATATCACTTATTTTACCTGAGGTTTGAGTTTGCAATGTCTGAATAAGTGCAATGTAAAAAAACATTACATAAAATTTAAAATGGCAACTCTTCCCAAAAATTCAGTCTGAGTACTTATACTTTACATATAAACAACAAAGTTTTCATTTATCAGCATATGCAAAATAGTAAATGACCCTTTTACGTACTCTGTTTTGCACATTGTTTTTATTAAATAGTTTTGTGAGTTATGAGTAAGGTGTACTAACAGTAATTCGTGTATTTTTTGCTTTTTAATTAATACTATTCTATGTATCAGGTAATTCTGAAAAAAAAATGTTGTAAAAGCGCCAAATATAAATTCCAAACGGTTAACGAGTTATTAATACAAACAAATACCGCTTCGTTAAAAATTAATGTTTTTTATAAATTAATTTTTAAAATAAACCATTATACTAGATGAATATTAATAAAAATTAATAAAAAACCACGCTTGTATATCGAAATGTATAAGTTTTAAATTTAGTTTAATTCCGAAATGCATTAAATATGATTACTGTCATTTTAAAATACATTTTTCAAAACTTTTTAACATTTGTTTCAGGATGGTCAAAACCCTCTCATTTAAACGGAGTTTTTCAGTGTTCAATATCTTCACAGAGTTAAGACGTTATAGAATTACTTTAAGCCAATTAGCGCTTAAGAAAAAGGAGATCTCTCATTCATTGGAGATCAATATTTTCTTAAGCGCTAATTTGCTAAAATATCTCCTCCCACAACCATTCTCACCAAGCTAAACATATATGACGAGATCACGAATACATGATATTTTGAGGGTTTTTCAAACCCTGATGTGTTTTACATTTTTATTTATTTTTAAAAATATTTTAACCTCCATTAAAAACAAATTCTTCTTCCTGGCCAGTTGAACCATTTCTTTTACTTCTCCCGAATTAACACCCATCGTCTTTTCGCACAGTACATGTTTTCCAGAGTTCAATGCCGCCACAACTAGGGGCTTGTGTTGGTGGTGCAGTGTCCCGACGTAGACGATATCTACAAAGGTGTTCAAATCCAGCAAATTTGATTTTTTCCGACAATGTTTTATTTTAGGGACACACATACGCACGCATATACGCACAAACGCACAGGCACGAGCACGCATGTTCGGCCCCATGCCCGCATTCTGCGTTTTAATTGGTTTATTATAAAAACTTCATAACCACGAAATTAGCTGTCAGACATCTTTCATGTCCCCTATACATTTTTATAAGTTCAGTCAAACAAAATTCAATAATAATCAACCACTTCCTATTTTACAATTAAAATATGATGCAACGTTGTTTATGTAATACATTGTGTAAGTCTTCTAAATTAAAATTAAGTTTCTAATAAAAAATCACTTAATTTGTCGTGATAATAGAACTCACCATCCTTTGAAATTAAAAACACCACACATTTTGATACTACACACTGTTTTTATATGCAAATAAAACCTACATAGACTCGTTCTGAAAAAGCGTGTTTTATATTATTGTACGAAAGAGAGTACAAAAAAAATTTTAAAAAATTATAGTTTCAAGAATACATGAAAATTAATTAATAAACAAAAGAAGAATAAGAAATGAAGAAAAAGTTATACGGGATATGTATGGATCCAACCTAAATGCATACGTGTGCATAATTTCATATGCATACGTATGCATTTTTTCGCAAAGTATATGTAGATGTGTGGATTTTTTTTGTAATTTTTATGCATACGTATGCATAAAGGTTACAGAAAAATGCATTATGTATGCATAAATTTTGCAAAAAAAGCATACGTATGCATAAAATTTGCAAAATATGCATAGGTATGTATGCATATTTTGGATATTAAAAAAATATTTTTTGTGTTTTAATAAAATATGCATGCGTGTGCATTATTTGCAAATTATATGCATAGATACGTATGCATTTTTCCGCAGTCTATGCATAGGCATGCATTTTTTTGTAACTTTAATGCATACGTATGCATAAAATTTAGAAAAAAAAACATAAGTATGTATAAAAATTACAAAAAAAATGCATACGTATGCAAACAATTTTAAAAAATATGCATTCTTATGCATATGAATTTATATGTATAACGTATGCATAAACGTATTTATATAACGTATGCATAACATACGCATAAGTATGCATATAAAAATATACATATGTATGCATTACGTAGGATCAACATATATCCTGTAAAATTTTTTCTTCATTTCTCATTCTTTTTTCTTTATTAATAATTTTTTATGTATTCTTGCTAGTTTGCTTTGTTTCTTTAGTTTAAACCTAGAGACTTAATAAAATTTGCTACACGATGATATGTTTCACTATGTTGAAGTGTTTTAATATATAATTTGTGCTAAATAAAGTTTAGGTTTTTTTTATTAAACATCAGAATAGTTAGAAATCATCAATAAAATAGTATTTTCGTGTACAATGAATTTGAATTCCAAAATTTTAAATAAAAGCATTTTCTGTAATTTAAACATTAAAAGTGGAAACTAAGCGCGCGAGTAGCGCCGTACTCACAAAGTGGAAATATTTAAATCCATAAAATGAACTAGTCACTCGATGTTTCTCAATTTTTCTCCAACAAGATTGGCGCTGGTTGTAATTGTACCCCCTTCTGCTCCCACACTAAAAAAACCGCTTATTCAGAACTAGTTCACAGCTGATATTTACAGCATTAAATCGGCCAATTGAATCGGCAATTTAACAATTATTTATCAGATTACTCGATTTGGAACAAAAGTGCCAAATGTTCAGGGGCTTCCGTTCCGTTCCGTTAACTTATTTTGTATACTTTGTGAAAAGGCGGAAATTAAAAACAATTCTGCGTTTCATCGTAATGGCACAATTTTAATTAGTCCGCTCATGTTCCCATTCAAATTTACAAGGTCAGCCAGATATAATTCAACTAATAAATTATTTCTCTGTACCAAAAAAAAATTATTACAAACCAGTTTTTTTAAGCTATAAAAAGTTATTCATACCGACTGTTTTTTCTTCAAAAAGTTCGTCATAAGTTCCATAAACTTTGGCGAATGTAAGTTTCTTGCTTTTTTTAAAATGTTTCGCTTTTTCTAACGATTTTGAAGCTACCGCTGTAACCTAAACTCTTGTATTTTTTATATAACGTTATAATAATTTAAAATAGTAAAGGTGACCTAACCTACTACAAAATTAGCTTGCTTAGTCAGCCACAAAAAAGGAACGGTCGTTTCGTCCCCATTAAACGTCACTCCCAAACGACTGGAGATCGATATCGGGGACCCAGTTCCACGGGTCCGTATAAAAACCCCATGGACAAATCCCCATAGGCCAAAATCCCCATAAACGTTACAAAATCCCCATAAAGTGTTGTAAATTGCTCATAAATATAATGCGTTTGCAATATTTCCTTTAAATTTTGACACTTGGAAGATACAACAAAATTTTATCATGATAAAATTTAGCTTGATTTTAGGGCCTTGCTTAGGCTTAGGAAAAAATTAAAATATTTTTAATGCTTTTATGATTAAATTTAGTTTTTTTTAACAATTTTAGTTTGCAAACGCATTTTTGATTGTTATGGCGAATTTGCACTACGTTATGGGGATTTTTGCCATGGGAATTTTACACTACTTTTATGGGGGTTTTGCACGTCACCAGTTCCACGATTCAAAATTCACAAAGAATATTTTATTTCGATCCGGATTTTTTATTTTAAAAATCGGTAAATAATAAACTCGACTTCTGTCTGGAAACGTCAAATCTAATAAGCAAAGATTTTTGCAGTTTGGTTTTTTAAATTCGTAAACATAGGGTAGTGCATTTAATTTCGGCACTTTTTTGTTTTTCCAATGTAACTTTTTACTGTATGGCTCGATTTTCATGCTTGATAGCTCATTTTGAAGCTTTCACAATACTGCGTTGCGTCACGAAAGTTTCACTGTACGAAAGTATTTTTTTACTTAATTAAATCAGTTTTTTAAAAAAATGGAAATTTGCCGAAATTAAATATTTGCATTTAATTTCGGCACTTTACAAACAATCAATTGTTTCTCAGTCAAAAAATCATCATTTTCAAAAATTTAAAAATCTATCATTATCTCCATACAGTTTTCTTTAATTTAAACTTCTTCTTGTTGTTCAACGTGTAACTGGCAAAAAGTTACAGCTAAAATGCCAAATGGTATCAAAATGAGCGAAATTTGGGAAAAAAGTGCATTTAATTTCGGCACTTTTTAAAGGACCCTCTTAATCGAGTTTAAGTTCAGTGCTATGACCCCTACACATTTCAACGGTGTCTTTTAACTATTTACAACAACAATTTAACACCCGACCACTTAATTCAATCCGGTTTTACCTACAGCATATGAGTGCCGAAATTACACTATTTTATTTTATAACGATTGCTCACCACAGACGCAACGTAGAACCACGGCGACTAAAAATTCGGAAAATAGACTAAATTTTACCAGGACAGTTTAATTTTTAAACCAATTTATTGCGTAATCATGAAATGCCCATGTTCTAAAAACGAGTAACAAATTTATTTTTTATAAATCACATAATTTCACATGAAAATATTATAACATAACAAATAAAAAGCTTACGACAGTCATCTACATATAATTAGCTCTCATTTGAGCTATCAAACGTTGTATTCCGTCCAGGATTACCAAAGATATAGTCCAAAATCAAAAATGCCCAATTGGGAAAAGTGCCGAAATTAAATGCACTACCCTAATAATAATTTGTAATAATGAGATCTTTTTCTTTTTCTTAAAAAAATAAGTCAATTCATTTCAATTAATTCTAAATGGACTGCTTGGCGGGGTTCAAAATTAGAAAAATTGCTTATTAAAAGATCGAAATTAATAACAATTTGCAGTTTTAAAGTATTATCGAAAATTTAAGTCCGTTTTAAACATGCCAATAAATTTCAAAGTAACGTTTTCAAGGTGTTTGGTGGCAAAAAACTTTCGTTTTTCGATTTAACGCTACCGAACGACACTTTGGTTTGGTTTGAATTATAATTTTATTTAATCTGTAACCATTTCTAATGGCAAGAATTTATTTAACGGCAAGAACCATTTTTAACGGCGTAAAGAATGGTTGTAAAAAAGAAAATTTTTTATGCGGATTGATTGGAAAACGAAATAAAACGATAAAAACACAGACACGCGTAAATTTTTTAACAACATAATTTTCTAAAACATTACTTGTTCTAAAAAATTGCAATTAAAAAAATATAAAAATTGCCTTCTATGAATGCCGATCCCGGTCTAAAATTTAAATTCTAACACTGTAATATTATGTTTGCTGTATTTTTGGTACAAATTTCCAAATAAATATTTTAGATAAAAGCCAACCTGGTGTTCTTCTTCCGGAAGCAACGAAACAGCAGTTACAAAATCCCCACTAATAAGCCCGCATCCGCAAATTCCCCATCTGAGCCTCATTTTTCTTAATTGTAGATTATTAGGTTCTTAACGCAATACTTCAGTTTTTAACCTAAGAATTCAATAAATTTTTAGAGATTTTTTGTTTTAAAAGAAGGAACTGCGAAAAAATACATCTCGCTTTTTTCTATTTTAATTTTTCTAATTATACAAAAGTTGTAAAAAAAATGCCGTACACCAAACACAATAAAATATTGTGTTTATTGTCTGGTCTTTGTACAACTTTATTATAATTCCAAAATTCCAAATTTATAGAAACAAAAGTTTTTTTTTCTATGTAGTTCGCGCCTTTAAAAAAATTGCGTGAAAAATACCAGAATAACCACAATGTTCTCATCTTCCAATATCAACGCTCCGGAGCTTTGGCCATTTAAAGCGTAAGGCCCTTAGATTAGCGATTTGAGCCGTATTTAACCTTGAAATATGTTGTAAGTTATTCTAATTAAATTTAAGGACTTTTATTATATAAGTTTTGAAAACAAAATAATTTACAAAAAATTTCTGATAAAATAATTATGATATAGCCTAAAATTAGTATCAAAATATGGCGGAGCTACGGAGCTTCTAAAAACGGAGTTCGGACCTTTGGGGAACATTTCTAATAAAAACACACCAAATATAGAACCGCAGGTAGAAAAGATGTTTAAAAATGGCTGTATACACTATAGTGATGTTTCTCGGTTCTCCGGAGTGTAGCTCCGTTTTTGACAGCTCCGAAACAACCCACGGAGCTCCGGAGCGTTGGAGCTTCGAATGTCACAAATCGATAGACATTCGATTTGCACGATACGTCGTGAAAAAAAGCCTTTCACGGGGCCAGCACTGTAGCTATAAAATGCGGATAGAATAATTTAAAACTAATTTCAAATTTGAATATTAAAATTGTATATTTAAGGGGCGGAGAGGGGCTCTGGAGCTCCATCAGCTTTAATGACCGTAGTCTGGAGCATGCTATTTGAAGCTACGAACATCAATAATAAGCTTCATCAGTAATCTATACCAAAAAACAGTATATTTGGCATTTTCTATAAAAATAATAGCCGCCGACACTATTTATTTTAAAATAAGAATGTTTAATGCTTGCTACGCGCTTTAACTAGCAGTACACAATACCAGTTCTTTACGATGAGAAATTTAATTTAAAACCTATGGATAAGTAAATATCAAACTTCACAACGATACTACATGTACATGTATATTTAAATCAGACGCGAATTCTTTGTAAGAATTAGACATAGAAAAAAAAAGATTTATAGCTGGATGTAGGTATTTTTAGTAGTAATTTATGAAAACAAATTTTGCGTAAAAATAATACTGCCGCTAAAAACTCTATAAAACGTCAACCCTAAACCAAATCTAAGCCTAAAACTAAAAAAAAAGAAAAAAAAATTGTAAAATTACCTTAAAAAATACTAGTTTTTTAATGATGTAATTCTATTTTCACAGGGATAGGTACATACATAAGTTGGTAAAATTTTAGTAAAAATAAATTCGGTAAATCTCAGGGTCCGGTCCACTAACGTAAGTGGGTAAAAATCGAATAAAATGTACAACCGATCATAAAGTAATTTTTTGAAACAGTAGCATTCAAGTAAATTCATTTTTTAAACAGGATTAAACCCTGTTTAAAAAATAAATTTACAATTTTCTTAAAATTACTTTTTAAACTAAAAGAAATACATTAGGTTTTGAAAATAAGGATACTTACAATGCAAGCACTGAATACAGTGCTAATTTCACAAATTAAGAAAATAAAGCCACACCTCACGACGAGGAGCAGGGCTTCAGTTTTTCACTTTAACGTAGTGGGTAACAACCGAACTGAACGTACAACCGATCATAAAGTAATTCTTTTGAAACAGTATTTAACCCTGTTTAAAAAATGAATTTACAATTTTCTTAAAATTACTTTTTAAACTAAAAGAAATACGTTACGATTAAACATTAAGAAATGCTTACAATGCAAGCACTGAATACAGTGCTAATTTCAAAAATTAAGAAAATAAAGCCACATCTCATGACGAGGAGGGCTTCGGCCACTTACTTTAACGTATGTGGGTAAAAACCGAACTGAACGTACAACCGATCATAAAGTAATTCTTTTGAAACAGTATTAACCCTGTTTAAAAAATAAATTTACAATTTTCTTAGAATTATTTTTTAAACTAAAAGAAATACGTTACGATTAAACATTAAGAAATGCTTACAATGCAAGCACTGAATACAGCGCTAATTTCACAAATTAAAAAAATAAAGCCACATCTCATGACGAGGAGGGCTTCAGTTAATCACTTTAACGTAGTGGGTAACAACCGAACTGAACGTACAACCGATCACAAAGTAATTATTTTGAAACAGTATTTAACCCTGTTTAAAAAATGAATTTACAATTTTCTTAAAATTACTTTTTAAACTAAAAGAAATACGTTACGATTAAACATTAAGAAATGCTTACAATGCAAGCACTGAATACAGCGCTAATTTCACAAATTAAAAAAATAAAGCCACATCTCATGACGAGGAGGGCTTCAGTTAATCACTTTAACGTAGTGGGTAACAACCGAACTGAACGTACAACCGATCATAAAGTAATTCTTTTGAAACAGTATTTAACCCTGTTTAAAAAATGAATTTACAATTTTCTTAAAATTACTTTTTAAACTAAAAGAAATACGTTACGATTAAACATTAAGAAATGCTTACAATGCAAGCACTGAATACAGCGCTAATTTCACAAATTAAAAAAATAAAGCCACATCTCATGACGAGGAGGGCTTCAGTTAATCACTTTAACGTAGTGGGTAACAACCGAACTGAACGTACAACCGATCACAAAGTAATTCTTTTGAAACAGTATTTAACCCTGTTTAAAAAATGAATTTACAATTTTCTTAAAATTACTTTTTAAACTAAAAGAAATACGTTACGATTAAACATTAAGAAATGCTTACAATGCAAGCACTGAATACAGCGCTAATTTCACAAATTAAGAAAATAAAGCCACATCTCATGACGAGGAGGGCTTCAGTTACTCACTTTAACGTAGTGGGTAGAAACCGAACTGAACGTACAACCGATCATAAAGTAATTCCTTTGAAACAGCATTTAACCTTGTTTAAAAAATGAATTTACAATTTTCTTAAAATTACTTTTTAAACTAAAAGAAATACGTTACGTTCTGACAATAAGGAATGCTTAGAATGCAAGCACTGAATACAGTGCTAATTTCAGAAATTAAAAAAATAAAGCCACATCTCATGACGAGGAGGGCTTCAGTTAATCACTTTAACGTAGTGGGTAACAACCGAACTGAACGTACAACCGATCACAAAGTAATTCTTTTGAAACAGTATTTAACCCTGTTTAAAAAATGAATTTACAATTTTCTTAAAATTAGTTTTTAAACTAAAAGAAATACGTTACGATTAAACATTAAGAAATGCTTACAATGGAAGCACTGAATACAGTGCTAATTTCAAAAATTAAGAAAATAAAGCCACATCTCATGACGAGGAGGGCTTCAGTTACTCACTTTAACGTAGTGGGTAAAAACCGAACTAAACGTACAACCGATCATAAAGTAATTCTTTTGAAACAGTATTTAACCCTGTTTAAAAAATGAATTTACAATTTTCTTAAAACTACTTTTTAAACTAAAAGAAATACGTTACGTTTTGACATTTAGAAATGCTTACAATGCAAGCACTGAATACAGTGCTAATTCCAAAAATTAAGAAAATAAAGCCACATCGCATGACGAGGAGGGCTTCAGATACTCACTTTAACGTAGTGGGTAAAAACCGAACTGAACGTACAACCGATCATAAAGTAATTCTTTTGAAACAGTATTTAACCCTGGTTAAAAAATAAATTTGCAATTTTAGTAGAATTATTTTTTAAACTAAAAGAAATACGTTACGATTAAACATTAGGAAATGCTTACAATGCAAGCACTGAATACAGCGCTAATTTCACAAATTAAAAAAATAAAGCCACATCTCATGACGAGGAGGGCTTCAGTTAATCACTTTAACGTAGTGGGTAACAACCGAACTGAACGTACAGACGGATCATAAAGAATTCTTGAAACAGATTAACCGATCACAAAGTAATTCTTTTGAAAACAGTATTTAACCCTGTTTAAAAAATGAATTTACAATTTTCTTTTACTTAAATTTTAAACTAAAAAAAATACGTACGATTAAACTATACGATAAAAACGCAAGCACTGAATACAGTGCTAATTTCAAAAATTAAGAAAATAAAGCCACATCTCATGACGAGGAGGGCTTCAGTTACTCACTTTAACGTAGTGGGTAAAAACCGAACTGAACGTACAACCGATCATAAAGTAATTCTTTTGAAACAGTATTTAACCCTGTTTAAAAAATGAATTTACAATTTTCTTAAAATTACTTTTTAAACTAAAAGAAATACGTTACGATTAAACATTAAGAAATACTTACAATGCAAGCACTGAATACAGCGCTAATTTCACAAATTAAAAAAAATAAAGCCACATCTCATGACGAGGAGGGCTTCAGTTAATCACTTTAACGTAGTGGTAATAGTCGACAATGAGCGCTTACAAAAAGTTTAAAATGTTCCGTTAAGGTGTAAAAAAAAGCCTTAAAACAGAAGATTCTCGTTCTAACAAACAAAAATAAAATTTTGCGATTGGTAGGAATATAATAAAACATAGTATTTGATTTTATTACAAAATAAAGTAATAAAAAGTAGTTCATTAAAAAATTTATGATATTAACACACTTGACGGTAGGTTTTCCAAAACGCAGCTGAAAATTTTTTTTAAAGACTTTACAGGAAGTTGTAGGCGACCGGAAAATTAAAACCGCTGTTTAAATTTACAGAAGATTGTAAATTTTTCATATTAATAAAATATTAATATCTTTACATCATAAAAACAACATTAATGAAAATAACCTACATTTTTGAATTAACTACAACAAAAAAAATCAAGATTGATAAAAATAGTAAAATTGTAACGTAAAAACTCCATTCTTTTTTTTTATATAAAAAGGAGAATGCACTCATTTGAAATATGTATGTTTTCAATGCACAAAAAACACAATATCAAATCAAGTCCGTAAAATCCAGGGGGGAGGGGGGATTAACCTCCGTTTTTTTACGGGAAAGGAAAAACTTTGTAAGAAAACTATAACTGTAAATTGTAAAAATTAACCCTCTTCGGTTTAAAAAAATAGAAAAAATATTTTTTCTCTAATCACTCTGCAATGTATTAAAGTTATCTGGCGAAATATATAAAATAAGAGTGATTTAAGTGGACAATCATTGTTCAACCATTTCTGGTTAGCACAAATTAACTGCAGTTAACATTAGGTGCCACTGAAAATCAGATAGACTGAAAACAATAGTTATGGCTTAGTACGTACTGCAGAAGCGAACGTATATTTCTGCACGCATGTTTAAATGTAAGGAAGCAATTATTCAAAATTGCCTATGCAAAAGCCGAAGAATTCTCGATGTTTCTACGCCTACACAATTTTACGTACACCTAGGTAAAAATTTGGCAGTACGTAATGTTAACCGTGATTGAGGTTACACATCACAACGATCATACGAAAGATTTCCACCACCGTGGGAAGAATGTTTTATTATGGTAACCAGGAAACAATCATAAAAGGTAAAGTTTTTCGGCAACCGGTTGCCTTTCAACGGAAAACCTTATACTAGCAACAGTGTTAAAATAGCGTTTTGGGTGGTCAAATAGAATTCATTCTACCATAGTTGGCCAAAAAACCAAAACAAATTTCCCTTCTAGTTTTGCTAGTCTACCCATTAGTTTTTATAATTTTTTTATTTGCTAATTTTTTAATATCTGAATATAAAATGGTTGCAAAATTTAAGTTTTTTTTTCTTTTGAAATTTAAGTTTTTATTATCAAGTCTTTAATGGATGTAAAATTTTAACTCTTCTGTATAGAATTGAAGGTTGGTTGGTTGTTCTACTCAAAGAGTGGGTACGAGATGCATAAACTTGCTTTGCGTGTGTGGAAGACGTGAATGATTTTAGAAAGCGTCAAATAAAAAAAAACAAGTTTTGTGGCGGAAAACCCAAAATGCAAAAAAGCGTCATTATTTTACTTAAAATCTGTTCATGATTTTTATACAAAAAAACTTTGCTTTGTTAGTATATACTAGAAATCTTTAAATTAGATTAAAATATTTTTTGTTTTTTAATGAATTTTATTATTTGTTGTTCTTTTAATTAATATTTTAAATCAATATAAAATCTGGAGCAGCTAATAAAGATTGAGTAAACGGGTAATTTTTTTTTTTAAATAATATGCACTAAAACTAAAATTTAAAAAAAAACCTAAACTAATTGAAACTACACTCACAAAAAATAATTTATTTTTGGAAGCCTTAGCTCAGAGCTATGAAAATATTTAATAAAATCAGGGGACGCATTTTATAACCCAGTTAAAAGTTAACTCTGATCAATTTAATTTATAATTAAAAATGAGTCAGAGTAACATATAATTGTTTTGACTTCCTTTGCCGTACTAGCGGTATATTAAAGGAGCACTGTCACAAATCAAATTTCTATAACGCCCGAACCGGACTGCTCCTTTAATACCAAACCTACCTAACTCAACTTTGGTATTTAGAGTGCTCCACAACAAGGCTAACACATTTTTAAATTTCAGCTGAATTGGTTCAGTACTAAAGGAGCAGTGCCGTTCGGGCGTTATAGGAATTTGATTTGTGACAGTGCTCCTTTAACATTTATCCGATAAGTTACAGTAAAAATATATACCATAAAAATAACGGAAAAATATGTGACTTTATTGCACTGCTGCTAGGATGCTTTTACTGTCGTAACTAGGACGCCCCTGATTAGGCCATATGGCCCTAATTAGGGCACGGCCTTAATTTTAATTAAATTTAACAAATTGTTTATTTTAGCACACAAACATTATTATCACAATAACTTGAAATCATAATCAACAACACAAATTATTGGGCCCTCAGAAAAAAAAATTTCAAAAAACAAACATAAAACTGTTTCGTTATAATTTTCGTGCACAATTGTGAATATTTTAATTTTAATAAAAAATGTAAATTTTAGGAATATAATAAAACTAAGAGGTGTCTGATTCATTTTTTATAAAAACAAAACAGTTTATGAAGTAATTTTAAGTGAAGTAATTTAAAAAGTGACTTCTTTTCTAAAGGCCCTAATTAGGACCATTAAACACCCTAAATAGGGCCATATTTAGTAGTTAACCCCATAATATGGCCCTAGTTAGGGCAGTAAGTGCGTCGAGCCATATATAAAATCACATATTTTTCTTCTTTTTTTGTTATGTTATAATTTTTTAAACTGGGTAATATTGATTTTCTTTTTGTATACTTTAGCACACAAAAAAAGTTAACCCAGAATAAATTCTAAGTTGTCATTAGAATGCGGCCCAATGCAGTGATTCACAGGAAAATATTTTAAAACATTTATTCTGTTTACACTAGCATTACTTTCCGTAACGACTATATTTTGTAAAATTATCTTATTTTGAAAAGTAATAATTTATATTTTAAAGAAAAAAAATCTAATTTATGGAATAATATCAAACATTAACAGCAGTGTGCAATTGCCTTCACTATTTATTTAGTTCGGGTTAAAATGTAAATTTTGATTTCTGAGTTGGCATAGTCGATGTTAACTTTTTATAATTTTTTTATTTCAACCCTAAACTTTTTTGCTTGATAAACAATAAAAAAATTACTTTATAGTATACTGGGCGAATAATTTGTAGGGCGAGAATTCCAAACCTTCTTCGAGTTTGTAAGCGACCACATTGTGGCCATCTTACCCAGTCCGCCACGGCCAACTACGTTTCTGATCACGTTGCTAATTGCACTAATTGGTTCGCTCAATACGACTGACGATATCCTAAAATTTAAAAACAAAAAGCATTAGCACAGAATCACTGCTTTTAAACTTCAAAACTAAAGGAATTTCTAATTTTTTAAAATTCATTTACACTCTGGGCATAAAAACTGTATGGCGCAGGCAGATATAGAGAAAATATTTGACACATTTCCCAAAATATGTTAGTTGAGTAAGTAAGGAATTTCTGGCGCACGTATGCATTCTCACATTTTCTCCGCCTGTCGTTACTTGGTGTTGGGCTGCGTAAATTATATTCGGTTTTCTAGTTAAAAACATTACTGTTCTAAGGTGACCGCAAAATGCGACCAAATCCATCCATCTTTTCGTCCATTTCTCATAGCCGTTAATAAAGCATGGTCATTAACCGACATGAGCTGACTCGATTCTATTTTATCTTCCCTATACAAAACTCCAAAAACCCCCCTCTCTGCACACGCATTCGGAAAACGAAGACATCCAAAAGATCAAAAAAACAGAAATCAGAATAGAAATAAAGCAAAAAGCAAAAAAAGAAAAAAAAACAACAAAAAACATACAAACACGAACCATCAGAATCCCACAATACCCACACATCACAAAAAAAACAAAAAAGACAAAACCCCCCCCCAAACACAACCCACACCCCACCAAACCAAACCACACCACACACCACACCCCCAAAAAAAAAAAAAAAAACAGTTACATTGGCCACACTTCTCACAAATCCCGCGATGTGGGTGGGGCTTTTAGCCAAAAAATTATAGTAATCAAATGTTCTTCTGGTCAGTTATGCATCATAGTTCAACTAAACTCAATCCCATCACATTAACCAGAGACGGTGTTGATTTTCTAGGTTTTTTGGACGGTAAGACAGGGCTTAAATTCTGTAGCCGGCCCGCATTAACAAAAAACAAAAACAAAAATACATTTTTTAGGGGAATGAGGTGTTAAATTCAGTGGTTCACGCTGCCCCAGTTAGTGCTTCAGCCGTTATAAATTCGGATGAATTTGTAACTGCAGACACAGAAGGATTTATGAGTTGGTGGAAAGTTCCTGCAGAAGAAATCACACTGGTTACAACCACAAAAATACATGAAGCTGAAATTACTGATATGTCAGCAAATCCAGAAAAGAACATTGTTTGTGCTGTTTCAAGGTATTCTTTTATTTGCATAGTTGTTGTAAGAATTTTTATATTGTTCAAGTCATTAAAAAAATAATTGCTTCTTAATTTTGGTGAAAACACAGAATACTGCGCTCCTTTTGATAATAATTAATTTTAAAATAGTTAGTTTTCTGATTGCAGCTTCTTGTTGTATAGGTGTTTTTTCAAATCGAAGATTTTAATATGTTTTTGTTATGTAAAAAAATTTGTCCATTTTAAAATTTACCATTTTTAACAAAAATATTAACTAACCAAAAAGAGGATAGTGAAGTAGATGCTGGCTGTGGAAATCTTGGAATCTTGAAAGCTAGGGGTAGTCACCAGGGTTGAATGACAATTTAAAAGGGGGGGGGTTCTTTCCGAATCCCTTCATTTTTCCCAGTAGTTTTTTTCGATAGGGTCGACTCTAAGTGGACAAAGTAAAATATAGTAGGGATCAATCCTGATGGTTCAGTGTCTCATGTAAAATAGTTTTAAATTGTTGTTTTTATTTTCTTTTATAATGCTATTTTGCTTTAAAACAATTCTAAAAAATTCTGATTTCATGTTTTATTTGATCTTTTTAAGGGATGGTACTATAAGTTTGCACAATGCAGTAGTAGCAGAGGAAGGGAGTTATGGAGTTTTGTATAGCGGAAGATCAAATTCGAATTCGATTTGCGGCGTAGTGTGGGTTGATGACCATGCTTTATTAACGGCTACTGAAGACGGACGAATAGACGGATGGATTTTGGTCCACACTTTTTCTCAAGTCACCTTAGAACAGTAATGTTTTTAACTAGCTAACCGTAATATAATTTACGCAGCCCAACACCATGTAACGACAGCGGGAGAAATGCAAAAATGCATACGTGCGCCAGAAAAATTACCTTACTTACTCAACTAACATATTTTGGGAAATGTGTCAAATATTTTCTCTATATCTGCCTCGCCATACAGTTTTTATGCCCGAGTGTAAATGAATTTTAAAAAATTAGAAATTCCTTTAGTTTTGAAGTTTAAAAGCAGTGATTCTGTGCTAATGCTTTTTGTTTTTAAATTTTAGGATATCGTCAGTTGTATTGAGCGAACCAATTAGTGCAATTAGCAACGTGATCGGAAACGTATTTGGCGTGGCGGACTGGGGTGGCAATGTGGTCGCTTACAAACTCGAAGAAGGTTTGGAATTCTCGCCTTACAAATTATTCGCCCAGTCTTCTATAAAGTAATTTTTTTATTGTTTATCAAGCAAAAAGTTTAGGGTTGAAATAAAAAAATTATAAAAACTACTTCTACTATGCCAACTCAGAAATCAAAATTTACATTTTAACCCGAACTAAATAAATAGTGAAGGCAATTGCACACTGCTGTTAATGTTTGTTATTATTCCATAAATTAGATTTTTTTTTTAAATATAAATTATTACTTTTCAAATAAGATAATTTTACAAAATATAGTCGTTACGGAAAGTAATGCTAGTGTAAACAGAATAAATGTTTTAAAATATTTTCCTGTGAATCACTGCATTGGGCCGCATTCTAATGACAACTTAGAATTTATTCTGGGTTAACTTTTTTTGTGTGCTAAAGTATACAAAAAGAAAATCAATATTACCCAGTTTAAAAAATTATAACATAACAAAAAAAGAAGAAAAATATGTGATTTTATATATGGCTCAGACACATTTACTGCCCTAACTAGGGCCATATTATGGGGTTAACTACTAAATATGGCCCTATTTAGGGTGTTTAATGGTCCTAATTAGGGCCTTTAGTAAAAAGTCACTTTAAAAATTACTTCATTTAAAATTACTTCATAAACTGTTTTGTTTTTATAAAAAATGAATCAGACCCCTCTTAGTTTTATTATATTCCTAAAATTTACATTTTTTATTAAAATTAAAATATTCACAATTGTGCACGAAAATTATAACGAAACAGTTTTATGTTTGTTTTTTGAAATTTTTTTTTCTGAGGGCCCAATAATTTGTGTTGTTGATTATGATTTCAAGTTATTGTGATAATAATGTTTGTGTGCTAAAATAAACAATTTGTTAAATTTAATTAAAATTAAGGCCGGGCCCTAATTAGGGCCATATGGCCTAATCAGGGGCGTCCTAGTTACGGCAGTAAAAGCATCCTAGCAGCAGTGCAATAAAGTCATTTTTTCTTTTTATATTTTTACTGTAATTATATTTTAAAGGAGCTCCTATCACTGTCACAAATCAAATTCCTATAACGCCCGAACGGTACTGCTCCTTTATGGTACTATATTTTTACTGTAACTTAAAAATGTGTTAGCCTTGTTGTGGAGCACTCTAAATACCAAAGTTGAGTTAGGTAGGTTTGGTATAAAAGGAGCAGCCGTTCGTTATAGAAATTTAAATGTTAATATACCGCTAGTACGGCAAAGGAAGTCAAAACAATTATATGTTACTCTGACTCATTTTTAATTATAAATTAAATTGATCAGAGTTAACTTTTAACTGGGTTATAAAATGCGTCCCCTGATTTTATTAAATATTTTCATAGCTCTGAGCTAAGGCTTCCAAAAATAAATTATTTTTTGTGAGTGTAGTTTCAATTAGTTTAGGTTTTTTTTTTAAATTTAAGTTTTAGTGCATATTATTTAAAAAAAAAAGTTACCAACTCAATGTTTATTAGCTGCTCCAGATTTTATATTGATTTAAAATATTAATTAAAAGAACAACAAATAATAAAATTAATTAAAACAAAAAATATTTAATCTAATTTAAAGATTGCTAGTATATCTAACAAGGCAAAGTTTTTTTTGTATAAAAATCATGAACAGATTTTAAGTAAAATAATGACGCTTTTTTGCATTTTGGGTTTCGGCCACAAAACTTGTTTTTTTTATTTGACGCTTTCTGAAATCATTTACGTCTTGCACACACGCAAAGCAAGTTTATGCATCTCGTACCCACTCATTGAGTAGACAACCAACCAACCTTCAATACTATAGAAAGAGTTAAAATTTTACATCCATTAAAGACTTGATAATAAAAACTTAAACTTAAAAGAAAAAAAAACTTAAATTTTAGACCATTATTATTAGATATTAAAAAATTAGCAAATAAAAATTATAAAAACTAATGGGTAGACTAGCAAAACTAGAAGGGAAATTTGTTTTGGTTTTTTGGCCAACTATGGTTGACTAAATCCATTTGACCGCCCAAAACGCTATATTAACACTGTTGCTAGTATAAGGTTTCGGTTGAAAGAACCGGCTGCCGAAAAATCTACCTTTTATGATTGTTCCCTGGTTACCATGATAAAACATTCTTCCCACGGTGGTGGAATCTTCGTATGATCGTTGTGATGTGTAAACTCAATCGCGGTTAACATTACGTACTGCCAAAGTTTTACCTAGGTGTACGTAAAATTGTAGGCGTCGAAACGTCGAGAATTCTTGGCTTTTGCATAGGCAATTTGAATAATTGCTTCCTTACATTTAAACATGCGTGCAGAAATATACGTACGCTTCTGCAGTACGTACTCAGCCATAACTATTGTTTTCAGTCTATCTAACCTTGGTGGCACCTAATGTTAACTGCAGTTGATTATGCTCACCAAAATGGTTAGACGAAGATACTACCACTAAATCACTCTTATTTATGTATTTCAGATAGCTTTAATACATTGCAGAGTGATTAGAGGAAAAATATTTTTTCTATTTTTTTAAACCAAAGGGGTTAATTTTTACAAATTTACAGTTATAGTTTTTTTACAAAGTTTTTCCTTCCCAGAATTTGACGGGGGATTAATCCCCCCTCCCCCCTGGATACGGACTTGATTTGATATTGTGTTTTTTGTGCATTGAAAACATACATATTTCAAATGAGTGCGTTCTCCTTTTTTATATAAAAAAAAGAATGGAGTTACGTTACAATTTTACTATTTTATCAATCTTGATTTTTTTTGTTGTAGTTAATTCAAAAATGTAGGTTATTTTCATTAATGTTGTTTTTATGATGTAAAAATATTAATATTTTATTAATATGAAAAAATTACAATCTACTGTAAATTTAAACAGCGGTTTTAATTCGGTCGCCTACAGCTTCCTGTAAGGTCTTTAAAAAAATTTTTACGAGCTGCGTTTTGGAAAACCTACCGTCAAGTGTGTAATATCATAAATTTTTAATGAACTACTTTTTATTACTTTATTTTGTAATAAAATCAAATACTATGTTTTATTATATTCCTACGATCGCAAAATTTTATTTTTGTTTGTTAGAACGAGAATCTTCTGTTTTAAGGCTTTTTTTTTCACGTTAACGGAACATTTTAAACTTTTTGTAAGCGCTCATCACGATTCACGAATAATAATAGGAGCATGCCTAAAAAGACAAAAGAACTGTGTATTGTACACAAACCAATAAAACAAAAAAATAATAAAACAAAGTATCTAAATACGGAATATCATTTATTACTATAAAAAAAATTAAAATTAACTTATAATTTTTAATTGTTTTGGTGTTAAATAGTCTATTCAACAAAAAGTTTATAATAAAAACGTAGCCGATTCGTATGATTGTTTGTACGAAGTTCCTGCGATGTTATTTTCTCCTCTAACGTTGATTCTACCACTTTCAAAATTAGGTGCCACCACTTTCATAATGAAGTAGACCAAAAAATAAGGCAAATCTCACCTGAATATGACTGTGGTATTATGTATTAATGACTACGGTAAAGTTTATGTTTAACCATCGTAAAGCCATAAATACCACCACCTTGTGAGGAATCTAAAACCGCAAACTTGGTAGAACCCTTCGATTTAAAAAAAAAGGTTTAATAAAATATCGCTCGTTAAAATTAGTAAAATGTAAAAAGATTATTATAATTTCATCTTCTTCACAGAGTGCCAAACGATTTGGTAATCAATGGACTTGTGCTTAAAGATGATGAAAGATTGTTTATAAGCACTCGAGACGATTTCCAGAAAGCGGAACTTCTGCCTAGCGGGACATCCCTGGGTAAAAATCTCACTTTCTCCCGTTACTCTCAACATGCACAAGGAATACTCTTCGGTACCAAAGATGGAAGCTTTGGAATAACAGAATGCGCTTTTAGTGTTTTAAAAATGGTAAGATCTCGTGTTTTGTTGTTGTAGTTGTTGTTGTTGTAGTTATATGTGAGGAACAATTTTTAAGTACAATTTTTTTGCTCAAACATAATGCTTCTTTATTTTATTGTTGAAACTAATATTAATTTCCTTCTATTTGTGTTTATGTGTTTTACATTAATAAATATTAAAACTGAAGTCCACTATAAAATGTCTATGTCTATGTACGGCCCAAAAATTCACCAAACTTTGTTGTCTCCAAACTAGAAACGTGAAGAAATAACTACACAGCCAGTAATCATTACCAAGAGGATGAATGGATGGATGGTTTAATGAAATAACATACCCGTCACTTAGACGGAAATAAAGTATCCGTCAGGAAGTTAGTAAATAGTAGTAAATAATTTTGCACGTATCTGATGTGTAAGCATAAATTTAATTTAAAATATTTGCATGGCCCAATTTTTTTCTAATTTTATCAAAATTGTTTATTTTTAACCAAACAATAATAAAAAATTATTTGATTAAATTAAAACATATATTTTGAAAACCACTTCTAAAGGTGCGGTACCGAACTACAAAGTTTTGTCTTCGATTTTAATGATTTTTTGTGAAAGCCTTACCCGTACCCGCAATAGCCCACAAAAATTTTTTCACCAAAATATTTCTAGTGGTTCAGGAGATATGATAACCTTCCAAAGTTTTTCGACAATTCTGTGCTTGAAAAATTGCTCAATGGGTATGAAAAATTAAGTTACAAACTGTACGCTCAAAGAAAGCGGCTACTTTCTACTTTAAGTTGATACCTTGATTGTTATGATTGATGCAGTATTTGTCGAGATCTTACGTTTCCTGTACAAAAAACCCGCGATTTTTCTGCTAAAAAAACAAGCGACGGCAGTGATTTGATTAAGTTGACCAACATTTCTTGCCGTCAAGTGGAATTAGCCGCTTTCTTTGAGTGCATATTATGTAATTTAAATTTTAATACTTATTGAGCAATGTTTTAACTGTCGAAAAATGCCATTTTCGGGGGTCATATCTCCTGAACCATTGAAGATATTGGGTTTTACGACAAACAAAACTGCAGGTTATTTGGACAAAAATAAATTTTATGCAATGTGTAATAAAAAGGGAATGCATTTTATCCAATGCTTATTTAAAAACGACCCGAGGGAAACGTTCCTTTCCTTATTTTCTTCTCGTAAATGTGGCCTGTTAGGTTTTCGGTTAATAGTGGGAGCGTATAAATTTTTATAGTCATGTCACAATTCTAATAATGCATTCAAATCATGTAATTAACTTTTTCTTCTATGATATAAAAAAAGTGATAAAAGTACACTTTAATCTTTTGTTTAAATTTAATTTTATTTAATATAAACAAATGCTTTATTATGCCTTATATTTTAGGGTCACAAAGGTCCCGTAACCGGTGTTGATGTTACTCTTGAGTGGCCTTTACGATTTGTTACTGTTGGTGAGGATAGATTTTTAAAAATATGGTCCACAAATGAAAACGATTTAATTCTGGTGAGTTTATGTTTATTTATTTTTATATAAAATAACCTTGTTTTTTTTGTAATTTTAAAGTATGGAAATTTTACAGAAATAAATTTAATAGCACTAATTAGTATCAATTTGATTATATGTCTCAAAAAATTTTTAATATAAACAAATATGTTTAGTTTTTTAAAATTCAATTTTATGTAGTGTAATTTGTAAAATACCAAACGAAATGAAAATGAAGTTTACAATCAAATAAACTCGAAATGTCAATTGAGTAAATATAAGGTGTTTTATGGGTAAGAACTGTGTGTAATCTGTTGACCTTTTACGTCAAGGTGTATTCAATTCCCGTGAGGGCGAATTATTTTGCCGCGGGTAAAAAATTAACAGTGAATTGTGTTTAAAATTTAATATTTCCACCAAATTTAAAATTTAATATTTCCACCAAATTATTTTCTGACGACACAGCACATATTAAATACACGTGATGTAACTACACTATTTCCCTTCCGTTTGCACAAAATACATTTCCATGCACCGATTGACTTTGGTGTCGTGTCTTCACAAGTGTAACTATCTCGTAATTTCTGATTAAAGCATTAAAAATAGTGGTAAAAACATTGAAATTATTTGCGAAATTTTGGGAATATCAATAGCTGGGAAGCAACTGATATGCTTGCATTAAAAACAATAGATTTAGTGATGTACATTTTGATAACGCGCAGTCTTGCATTACACACCGAGGCCCGTTTACATATCCCATAGCAATTATAAACAATTTGTTGTTTATTTTATTGTTTATCCAACATTTAAGCAACAATTCCCACTTGGTTTTTAAAGCTTAATATAGGACATAAAGTATAAATAACGCAAAATTTTGGGAAAATATTTAGGTTTTGAGCATGAAAATTATTTGTGATGTAATCGTAATAACTAAAAAAAACTCCTATGTTTTATAGAAAGTTTTAATAATTATAATGTGGAGTAATGCGACCTCTATGGAATAATTTAGAAAATAAATTAAAAAATAAAAATTATTATTACGGACAATTTGTCGTTTAGTCGATAACTGGGTGCACGAGAAACCAAAGCAAGCATAGCAAATATATTGTTAGCATACTCAAAAGCAAAAACTCCTTGTTTCAGAGTGGTTGTTGGCAAGCTCCGACGGCTCTGCGCTCAGTGTCTGTGGCACCGAGTGGTCCCGGAACAGATGAGCTTCTAATCTTCGCCGGAGACTCTCTGGGAACCGTCCACCGGATGCTTCTACGGAAGGACAGGACACCGACACGCTCATAAGTTTTATAGCCGTATTACTTCTTGATTTGCGTTTTATTATTTCGACGAGAAGTACCTGGTTCAGAAACGATGTTGTGATGAAATATTGTAAGGATCTCTCTTATCAAACAGCTGCGTTTGATTAAACACAGAAAATATATAAACAAAACATTGCATTAGAGTTTAATTTTTGTCAATAGTTCATGTTTTGCATAAAATTTATGAACTCATTGTGTAAATTTATACTGTTCTGAATTATTTATATTAGGTGTTTACATCATTTAACATTTTTAAAAAATGTACAATTTTTTTAATGTACTTTTAATTATTAAATAATATAATGTTTTATTTCTTTACATATCAGCTTTAGTATTGTTGAGTTTTTATTGTCTTTGAAAGAACGTGTTTGTAGTGTAATAGAGGAAGAAAAATGTTTTTTTTAATATCGGTTAAACTAAACAATCGTGATCGTGTGGTCTTGTTTGTGATCTTTTGTTATTTTTTGTTAGTTTTTTAACGGCACTATCATTTACATTAATCAAAACAATGTGACATGCGGTTAAAACGAGTTGTAATGCATTCAATATTCCAAAGTTAAAAAACGACCCAAGAGGCAGATTAGATTAGGCTTAAACCTGCTCATTTCACAAGTTTTGCATTTCGATGTTATTATTTTGCCTGCTGGTTAATTAAAATAACGTTTTCATTGTTTACACAGAGGTTTTTCTGCACTTCACGTGGTTTGGTGTGATTTTTTCGTAGTATTGCTGTGTTTTAAAAGTTTTATTATAAAAATAATTTATTTTATGTAGATTATTTTCCTTAAGGAAAATTTTGTAATATTGATTAACCTATTGTTATTGTTGCGAATATTTAATTTTGGTTTTTTTTTAAAAACCCATATCAAATTAACATTCACATGGAAAGGATAAAATCTTTTCTAAACGTTTGTTTATCGTTGGTATTTCTCTGTGTGATATTCGTAGAAGTAGTAATTTGTAATTGTTTGTTTTAAACAATAGCTTGTTTTTCTAAAATTTGTAATTTTGTTTTGCTTGTGTTAATGTGGTATAAACACCTTCCACTTGAATTGTTTAAAAAACAAAGTATGAGAAATGCTTTATTGAACACGGCGCCAAAGGCAGAAGCCTGTTAATGCTGCGGACGCGAAGTGGTGTTCGTTGTAGTAATTATGGATAAAATACTTGTAGCTGCAAACGTAGGCGTGGTTTATTTTTCGCCTTCATATATAAAATTCACGCAATGATTTAACAGTGTAAACCATTTCAATCGCTTCCGGCCGTTGTTCTTTACGCGCAAGTTATACTATGAGAATGTAAACGCATTTACACTTTTACCCCCCAAAGAAAAGTTGAAACACTACCGAGATATGGTTTCTGCTGCCATTGCGTTGATTGGTCGATTTTGTGGATGAAAAACTATTCTTAGTGATTATTGGTGTAAACAAAAAGGCGAGAGTCGCAGCTACCAGAATTTTACCTATAATAAACAATTCCAGTGCAAGGTCGATACAAAAATTGTAATGTTATTTAAATGGTTTTTTTAGGATTTAGCAGACATTAAATGTCTGTGAATTAAATTAAATTCCATTAAACTTTAAATTTTGAAGTTTTATATGTCCTTGGTATGGGTAATTATTATTTATTATGCAATAATGTTATTCTAAATTTTAAAAAGTTTTTAAACTTTAAAAGCTCTAATTGTCATTGTTAGCTTGGTCTAAGTTCATTTATTAATAACTTTTAACTATTAGTATTTCATCATTGATTTCTAATTGATATAATACCGCAAAATTTTTTGTTTGTGGTATTACTTTAAAACATAAATATTGTTTTCGATATTTTAGCTTTGGAGACAACAAAAATTGATAAAAATTGGGTTAACCGGTATCTATTTAAAAGGTTGTTAGACACAATGATCGTATAATTTTTTAAATTTTCCACAAATCAAAGTTTTATGGTACAAAAAAACGATAATCACCGGATTTTTCTTAATTATACCAGTACCAGTTACGCTTACAACAAGTCTGACACCGACACGAGTATTCCAGGTTAAACAATTCTTTAGCGGGGCCTCTAATAGCTCTTATTAGGGCCATATTACGAATTAAATAGTGCTCTAATTACAAATAATAAACAAAAATAATTTCGAACCCTTTCCTCCGTGGAATTTTTGCGACAAAGACGAATATTTTACTAATGTACAGAATTATTATTGTGCCGATTAGCGCAATATGGCCCTTTGAAGTGACAGTACGCACCCCATTTGATCCCAGAAAAACAAGTTAGATGTTTAGCAACCAAAAACCGTCAAGTGGAGCACGCAAGTTTGGTAAATAGTAAGAAGTTTTGACTGGGCCCTGATAACTACAAATTAAAAACCAACCAGCTGCTAAAAAAATTTTTTGATTTGACTAATTCTCAAAAATGAAAAAAAAGTACTCACAAATTATGGTGCCATTTTGTCCTATTATGACGCCATAATTACACATTTTTTGCAGTTTTTAGCTTATTTCAATGCTTTTTAAGCCATTTTAGACCTATTTTTACTTAAATTTCACCTTTGTTGTCCTTTTTTTCTTTTTTTATTCTCTTTTTGTCCTTTTTTTCTCGTTTTTTTCTTTTTCTTCCCTGCTTGCACCCCGGTTTTTAGTAGGGAGGGGGCAATTCAAAAACGAGTACACGGGGGCGAGCTTTTGAAACGACGGGGCAAGCAGGGAAGAAAAAGAAAAAACCTGAGAAAAAAAGGAGAGAAGAGAATAAAAAAAGAAAAAAAGGACAACAAAGGTGAGATTTAAGTAAAAATCATAATTAATAGCTAAAAAAGCATTGAAATAAGCTAAAAACTGCAAAAAAATGTGTAATTATGGCGTCATAATAGGACAAAATGGCACCATAATTTGTGTGCATTTTTTCATTTTTGAAGATTAGTCAATTAAAAAATTTTTTTAGCGAGCTGGTTGGTTTTTAATTTGTAGTTATCAGGGCCCCAGTCAAAACTTCTTACTATTTACCAAACTTGCGTGCTCGACGTGACGGTTTTTTGGTTGCTAAACATCTAACTAGTTTTCTGGGATCAGAAATGCGGGGGCGTACGTGTCACTTCAAAGGGCCAGTTGCGCTAGTCGCGCACAATAATAATTCTGTACATTAGTAAAATATTCGTCTTTGTCGCAAAAATTCCACGGTGGAAGGGGTTCGAAATTATTTTTGTTTATTTATTTGGAGATTAGAGCACTATTTAATTCGTAAAATGGCCCTAATAAGAGGCTATTAGAGGCCGCTAAAGATTGATTAACCTGGAATACTCGTTCGGTGTCAGATCGCTTGTTGTAAGAACGGGCTACTCGTATAATTACAAGAAAAATCCGGTGATTATCGTTTTTTTGTACCATAAAACTTTTCATTTGTGGGAAAATTTAAAAAATTATACGATCATTGTGTCTAGACAACCTTTTAAAAAGATACCGGTTAACCCAATTTTTATCAATTTTGTGCTACTCCAGAAAGCTAAACTATCGAAAAATATTATGTTTTAAAAGTAATACCACAAACAAAAAATTTTTGCGTTATTATATCAATTGCAAAAATCAATGATATGAAAATACTAATAGTTAAAAGTTATTAATAAATAAGAACTAAGCCAAGCTAAAAATGACAATTAGAGCTTTTAAAGTTTAAAAACTTTTTAAGAATTTAAAGAAACATGATTGCATAATAAAAATAATAAGATTAACCATACCACGTACATATGAAGCTTTAAAATTTAAAGTTTAATGGAATTTAATTTAATTCACAGACATTTAATGTCTGCTAAATCCTAAAAAAGTCATTTTAATAATATTACAAATTTTGTATCGATATTGACTGGAAATATTTTATTATAGCTAAAATCCTGAGAAGCTGCGACTCTCCGCCTTTTTGTTTCACCAATAGATCACTAAGAATAGTTTTTCATCCACAAAATCGACCAATAAACGCAATGGCAGCAGAAACCATATCTCAGTAGTGTTTTCAACTTCTTCTTTTGGGGGGTAGAAAGTGGAAATGCGTTCACATTCTCATAGTATAACTTGCGCGTAAGAAGAAACTACGGCCGGTAGTGGTATTATGCTTTAGACTGTTAAATTCATTGCGTGAATTTTATATAGCTGAAGGCGAAAAATGAACCACGCCTACGTTTGCAGCTACGAGTATTTTATCCATAATTACTACAACGAACACCATCTTCGCGTCCGCAGCATTAACAGGCTTCTGCCTTTGGCGCATGTGTCCATAAAGCATTTCTCATACTTTGTTTTTTTAGAGAAGTGGGGAGTGGTTTATACCACATTAACACAAGCAAAACAAAATTACAAATTTTAGAAAAACAAGCTATTATTTAAAACAAACAATTACAAATTATACGCTTTTAGTTATACTGATATCTAATTCTACCAATATCACACAGAGAAATACCAACGATAAAAAAACGTTTCGAAAAGATATTATCTTTTTTATGTGAATGTTAATTTGATATGGGTTTTTAAAAAAAAACCAAAATTAAATATTCGCAACAATAACAATAGGTTAATCAATATTACAAAATTTATTCATGTACCTTGAACTTCTGCAAAGACATTTTGGCTAATTCAAACAGCTTTTACCCTACTTAGCGAAAAAAACTGTCATCTAAAAACTTAGTCGTCCAATTATTGTCCTTTTGAATTTTGCGATGAGAGCTAATGGATAGCACAGCAATATACCTTTAGTAAATTATCTATCTTTGCTGTTATCGTATTAGCTTCTGGGGCAATATCGAGTAAACAGGATTTACGCTGAATATTTTGCGCTTTGACGCGGAAAAAGTATTGTTTTATTCCGGTAGCACATGAGCTGGCATGTAATTAACCAATCAACGATCGATAAAATCTATTTTATAGGAAAATTCGATTCGGCATCAATTCTGATAACGAGATTTTTTCCAGCCCGGATTTCAGCAGTATGCTATTAGGCCGATCGAAATAAACGGAATTTATCGATTTCGGCGCAATTTTATCGATCTGTCATAAATGGTTTTGCGCATTTAATCCCGACCACAATGTCAATGGATCGCGCGCGCGTGTAATCCCGGCAAAGTGCCCGCCAGCGATTTTCAATAGCGATCGCTCCGGCGATTTTGCGCGGTTTCCACATTTCGGATTCGGGTCTCCACACTATATATCAGATACATATACTTTACCTCTCGCCATCGTTGTTCGTCTGTGTTATTTATATTCATATCATATGGGTTAAATGTGTACGTGTTATAATAACGTTGGAGAACCGCGCGATTTTTTCCCCACCTAAAATCGCCAAACTGTGTAAATAAAACTTTTTTTTGCCCGTTTGAAAAGAAAGAAAATGGAATTGCTTTCATTTCCGACTCATTTAGTTTTTCGTTATTTACTCGTTTGTGCTCTGAACGCTCCAGTTTACACGGTAAGTCTTTCCGGAATATTTTGTGCAAATATTATATAAAACTCTTCAGCAAAGTAAAAGTAAGAGCGCGCTTTTTCAAACGGTAACCTACAATCGTTACCATCTCTTGAGCAACAAATACTGGTCACATGCCCAAGGTTAAAGTGCATAGTAATGTTCCCCGGAGCTTTCGAGCTCCGGGGAGCTTTCTTTCTTATTTTAAAATTTGTGAATTCAAATAAGAACTAAAGATGAATTCTATCAGGGTGAAATTGACTAGGTGGTAAAGTAACCACTCGTTTTTTGAGAAAATATCACGTGGAGAGAAACCCCTGACGCAACTCAATAATAATTGGTTACATCATATCTGAAAACTTTTTTTTTATTATTTTTATTCTCAAGCGTTAATTCTTTATTTCTTCCTGACGGCGAGCGGTTACGCCCTGAATTTTAGTCTGAAGGATTTTAACTTTAGTCATAAAATTGCGAATATTATAACTTAAGAACATTTTTCAAACTTAAAGGTGCGGTGCGGCGTCAAACTTTTTGTCTTCGATTTCGATATTTTTTTGTGAAAATCTTACTCCTTCCCCCAATATGTAGCCCACAAAAGTTTTTTTAACAAAATATATCCAGTGGTTCAGGAATTATGATTCCCCACAAATGGCGTTTTTCGACAATTTTGTACTTAAAAAATTGCTCAATGGGTATTAAAATTTAAATTACAAAATATGCATTCAAAAAAACGGCTACTTTTTACTTTAATTTGATATTTTGATCGTTAATATTGGTGCAGTATTTGTTGAGATATTGCGTTTCCCGTACAGAAAACCCGGAGTTTTTTTGCGAAAAATACAAAAGACGGTAAAAAAGCTTGAGCAAATTTAATCAAATCACTGCCGTCGTTTGGTTTTTTTAGCAAAAAAATCGTGGGTTTTTTGTACGGGAAACGTAATATCTCGAAAAATACTGCACCAATCTTAACGATCAAGGTATCAAATTTAAGTAAAAATTAGCCGCTTTCTTTGAGTGCATATTTTGTAATTTATATTTTAATACCCATTGAGCAATCTTTCAAGTACCGCACCTTTAAAGGAGCACTGTCACAAATCAAAATCCTATAACGCCCGAACCGGACTGCTCCTTTAATACCAAACCTACCTAACTCAAATTTGGTATTTAGAGTGCTCCACTACAAGGCTACAACATTTTTAAATTTCAGCTGAATCGGTTCAGTATTAAAGGAGCAGTCCGGTTCGGGCGTTATAGGAATTTGATTTGTGACAGTGCTCCTTTAAGTTTGAAATATGTTCTTAAGTTATAATATTCGCAATTTTATGACTAAAGTTAAAATCCTTCAGACTGAAATTCAGGGCGTAACCGCTCGCCGTCAGGAAGAAATAAAGAATTAACACTTGAGAATAAAAATAATAAAAAAAAAGTTTTCAGATATGATGTAACCAATTATTATTGAGTTGCGTCAGGGGTTTCTCTCCACGTGATATTTTCTCAAAAAACTAGTGGTTACTTTACCACCTAGTCAATTTCACCCTGATAGAATTCATCTTTAGTTTATTGTGTTTAATAAATTTTAAAATAAGAAAGAGCTCCGGAGCTCGAAGCTCCGGGGAACATTACTATGCACTTTAACCTTGGGCATGTGACCAGTATTTGTTGCTCAAGAGATGGTAACGATTGTAGGTTACCGTTTGAAAAAGCGCGCTCTTACTTTTACTTTGCTGAAGAGTTTTATATAATATTTGCACAAAATATTCCGGAAAGACTTACCGTGTAAACTGGAGCGTTCAGAACACAAACGAGTAAATAACGAAAAACTAAATGAGTCGGAAATGAAAGCAATTCCATTTTCTTTCTTTTCAAACGGGCAAAAAAAAAGTTTTATTTACACAGTTTGGCGATTTTAGGTGGGGAAAAAATCGCGCGGTTCTCCAACGTTATTATAACACGTACACATTTAACCCATATGATATGAATATATAAATAACACAGACGAACAACGATGGCGAGATGTAAAGTATATGTATCTGATATAGTGCGGAGACCCGAATCCGAAATGTGGAAACCGCGCAAAATCGCCGGAGCGATCGCTATTGAAAATCGCTGGCGGGCACTTTCCCGGGATTACACGCGCGCGCGATCCATTGACATTGTGGTCGGGATTAAATGCGCAAAACCATTTATGACAGATCGACAAAATTGCGCCAAAATCGATAAAATCGATAAATTCCGTTTATTTCGATCGGCCTAATAGCATACTGCTGAAATCCGGGCTGGAAAAAATCTCGCTATCAGATATGATGCCGAATTGAATTTTCCTATAAAATAGATTTTATCGATTGATCGGTTAATTACATGCCAGCTGATGTGTTACCGGAATAAAACAATACTTTTTCCGCGTCAAAGCGCAAAATATTCAGCGTAAATCCTGTTTACTCGATATTGCCCCAGAAGCTAATACGATAACAGCAAAGATAGATAATTTACTAAAGGTATATTGCTGTGCTATCCATTAGCTCTCATCGCAAAATTCAAAAGGACAATAATTAGACGAGTAAGTTTTTAGATGACAGTTTTTTTCGCTAAGTAGGGTAAAAGCTGGTTCATACTTATGACAAAACGTCCTTTGGACAATTTTAGAAAAGCCAAAACGTCCTTTGGACAAGCCAAAACGTCCTTTGGACTTTTTCCTTGGGACGAAGTATGAACGCTACAGAATTTGTCCTTTGGACAAAGTCCAAAATACATAATCCAAAGGGAAAAGTTCAAAGGACAAAAAGTATGAACACGTTGTCCTTTGGATTTTTACCTTTGGACAAAGTCCAAAGGGACTTTGTCCAAAGACTTTGTTCAAACCTTTGGACTTTGTCCTTTGGACAAAGTCCAAAGGAGGTTTTTACGCTTTATTTGTCCTTCGGCCAAAGTCCAAAGTACTTTTGTCCTTTGGACTTTGTCCAAAGGACAAAAGTACTTATGACAAAACGTCCTTTGGACAATTTTAGAAAAGCCAAAACGTCCTTTGGACAAGCCAAAACGTCCTTTGGACTTTTTCCTTGGGACGAAGTATGAACGCTACAGAATTTGTCCTTTGGACAAAGTCCAAAATACATAATCCAAAGGGAAAAGTTCAAAGGACAAAAAGTATGAACACGTTGTCCTTTGGATTTTTACCTTTGGACAAAGTCCAAAGGGACTTTGTCCAAAGACTTTGTTCAAACCTTTGGACTTTGTCCTTTGGACAAAGTCCAAAGGAGGTTTTTACGCTTTATTTGTCCTTCGGCCAAAGTCCAAAGTACTTTTGTCCTTTGGACTTTGTCCAAAGGACAAAAGTACTTATGACAAAACGTCCTTTGGACTTTGTCCAAAGGACGTTTTGTCATAAGTATGAACCAGCCTTTGATTGAAATTCGGTCAGCCTTAATTTCGGTCACCGGCTGTTAATTTTCCTATACTTAAACGTATGAAATGAACTGCGGACATATAGTATAGATAGATAACATGACGATGTATCCAACCCTACACAGCTCACTACATAATTTTTTACGTACGGTAAAAATAACAGCCGGCGGCCGAAATTAAGGCTGGCCGATTTTTAGTCAGTTATCCAACTGTTTAAAACTATTTAGCATGTTCGATTCTAATCGGATTTGATGATTAACACTACTGGATATCGTAGTAACATACCTTTAACAGATATCATCCATTTTCATTGCACAATATTTTTGCTTAAAATGAAATAAAAACTTTTAAAGTGCAAAACCACATAGTTAAATAATTGGCTTACAAAAAAAGCAAAAAATCTGGTTACAATCTATGAAAAAGATGAAAAATGACGAGATCACTTGATTCTCTTATTGAAAAAATCATAAGAGTGTGTACTTTGGTATTCTAACCACACACTGATATGGCTTTCGTTTGAAAGAGCATTCATTAGTGAGAGTAGGAGTTCCCATTGGGGAGCACATAATTTAAGTGGACTGGAAACCGGAAATAAGCTATAGAAATGTCTATTTGCTCTTCAATATTAAAAAAACTTAATATATTTTATTCAAATCTATTTAAACACAAATCGTTCTTATAAACTTTAACACTCGCTAATTTTACCGGCACACTTGCAACTGAAGCAAAACCACAATAACTTTCTTAAAAATCGAAGCCTCAAAGCAAACAATTAAAAATCGCTATTCACACAAAAAATCTTCATTTGTGCATCCGAAACGAAGTTAAAACAACTGGAATTATGGCGGCACCGGTGTCAGTTTAAGCAAAGTAAAATCTGAACGAACGATCAAGAAACACAAATGGGGCAATTGAAAACAAAACGCGAGACTTGCGGCGCGTCAAATAAAAGGAGAATAAAGATTTTGGAAACACGTAAAATACGCAAATGAAAGGGGGGAAAATGAGGTGATGTAACTTAGGTAACGGGATCCGTTTAAAAAATAATTTATTCCACATAAACAAACATTTCTTACTGATTAATTGCTATAAAAGCAACACTTAATATACAATTTTAAAAAAGACCATTCGCTGAAGTTGTTGTTAAAGTTTTCTGGCCCACATTTGTCAACCTGTTTTTGTCGGTTAATTCCTGCCCCTTTACAACTTTATTGGGCGGTGTTCGGGGCGTCAAAGGGAACCGCTCAGAGCAGTGGGCGACACAGGGTCAATCTCGGGTACTTTTCCATCATTTTAGGTCGAAAACAAAATTTAAAAATCTTTTCGTTGATTGATTTTATTGGACGAGTCTATAGGCAAATTAAACTTAGATGACCTCAATGAATATTGCAGTATTTAAATAGCTATTTAACAAAAAATAATACATTTAAATTTTGAGCAAAAACGATCAAAATAATAAATATCTTTTAAGTAATTAATTATTTAATTTTCATTTAGAAACACAAATGCCAATTTTTTAACGGTTAAAATTAATCAATATTGTTTGTATATTTTATGAAAAGGTGGGATTGTCATTGTTTTTCTATGTCCCCTGTTAAGTTTTAAAAGACATCAGCATAATTCAATCCTTTCAAAAAATTTTCTGAAAATTAAAGTGTCTTTTTAAATTAAAACTTGTTAAAAATTTGATTTTTGTAGACTGGTATTAACAAAAATTGAGCGTGGCAAAGTACCGATTGTGACCAGGGGCCTGTTTCATAAAAACCTTTGTAAATTCTCATTTTACAAATCTCCGCCTATTTTTTGTAAAATACGCGATAAAGGTTTTTCGACTTGCAATCCAGGGGGAGCATCTGCGCTCACTGCTCTGCGCTGATTGGTCGCAGCCACGTCATTTCATCTCTGCTGGACGATCAATATTCGCCCTGTCGAATATCCTCTATCATGTAATTTACAAAAAAATAGGCGGAGTTTTGTAAAATGAAAATTTACAAACGTCTTTATGAAATAGGCCCCAGGGGCCTATTTCATAAAAAATATCCGTTGTAATCGACCAAAGTCACACAAGAAATAATTTGCATAAGCATGGTTGGCACGCAGTTGATTGGTCGTTCCATATGATGTTTATTTCAGCAATAGTTAGTTCAGCAGTTTTTGCGCGGTTTTCTAACAAAAAGATTCAAATGCTTTGACAGTTACGCACTTTTCAACCAAACAATATGCTAATTATTCTTTATGTGACTTTGGTCGATTGTAAATTAATAAACGCATATTTTTCTTTTGTATTTTTAATAAAAAAGTATATTAATAAATTATGTTCACTCAGAATTTAAAAAAATAAATATTTTTGTAAATTTTGTAAATTCCACAGTCACTTACGTATTTTTTAATTAATAAAATATGAGAAAATAAATGCGTTTATTAATTTATAGTTACAAAAACCTTTATAAAATAGGCACCTAGGTCTGAATTACAAGTCTGCTATGCCTCCGCGTTTAAAAATTTAAAAAAAGTGGACGGGTACCGTACCACTACGAAGTTTTTGTGAATACAATTAATATAATGAAATTTTCTATAATAACATTATAGCCATTTTGTTTAAAAGACAAGTATTCCAAATCAATAGCCATTACAATAATTTTACAATTCGTGGCGTAGTTTACTAAATTGGAGTTATTTTTGTGTGTTTTTGTTCCGTTCATATCAATGCTTTATATCGTTTTGAGACAAATTGTATAAACAAAAATTAATACGTAATGTTAAGCAAGTGTAACAAGAATCTTGTTTGCTGCAAGCGAAGTTCTTTTTTAGGTGTCCGGAAAAAATACCTTCTGCAAAATATTTTCCGGAAAAAATATCTTCTTTCAGCAGTAAATTATTCAGTATTATTAAAAAGTTTTAAAGGTTTTTTTAAACTTTTAAGGTTTCGCTAAGGCTTAGGAAAAAAAAAGTTTTGTTTAGTTGAGAATTTAAAAGTCTTTCAGAAGATATTTTTTCCGAAGATATTTTGCAGAAGGTATTTTTTCCGGGTGCCCTTTTTTAGGAACCACTTTCAACAAATAAGAACAGTTCTACAAATATATAACCTAAAAAAATTTGGTTTTATGCGCTAAATATATTTAAACAAAATTTTTAAAGAAAACTAGCCTAAATAAAAATATCTGCTTTGTGCCAGTTCTTGTGCACTAAAATTTTGTGCATTAAAAATCGGTTGAAAATTTTTTTCGCAAAAACGTATTTGGTTTTCCAACGTTGATATTATACTTATATTGGTATAACAAGGAACTTAGAAATAATAATTTTAATGCTAATTGTATATCGTTAAAAGAATTAAATAAAGAACTCGTTACGTTGCATATGAATTTTATTGTTACACCAGTTGATAAAGCGGAAAATAATTTTGCTATTATTTGCAAAAAATTTTATGCACAAGTTATTTGTAACGAATTAGGTATTGAATTATGTAATAATGACAGGGTAATTTCGGGAATCGATGCTTGTAGAAAATAAAAGTATTCAAAATATAATTAAGAGGCATGTTGCAATGTCAACCATGTTCGATTGTAAAATACCTAAAGAACATATGGTTTTACCAAAAAACTTTTTTAATGCAAAATCTCATAAAAGCCCTATAGGTGCACGACATTTTGCTGGAGCTTCTAAGGCCAGTACAAAAGAGGCGTCAATTTTACTAGAAAAAATTTTTAAATTTTTTCAATCGCATATTTAAAAATATATTGTCATTCTTTGGAAGATAAAATTGGAAAGTTTATTGGTCTGTAGATAATAGTTTGCAAGTTGTTTCTAGATTCTGCGAAAATTCTGCGAGAAAAACGTATAAATTATTTTCAGCTGATTTTATTACGCTTTATACTAGCTTATTTCACGAAATAATTTTAAATAATATGTTTAGTCTTGTAGATCTCTTGTTTAAAAACTCCGGTAAACGATTTTTAACAATAGGTTATAGCAAATGCTTCTATTCAGAAGAACACAAAAGTAATAAATCGTATGACAGTAATCAAATTAAACAACTAATTAATTTTATTCTAAAAAATTCATATGTAGTTTTTGCAGGTAAAACATTTTTACAAGTCACCGGTATTCCACAAGATGGAAATGCTTCACCGCAACTTGCTGATCTTACGTTGTCGTTTATTGAGTTTAATTTTCTTAAATCTAATCCAGTAATTCGAAATGTTTTAGCTATGACCACTAGATAAATAGATGATGTTTTTAGTGGTTTTACTTTAAATAATAATTATAACATGTTGGATATTTTTAAAGATATATATCCGTATCAGTTACCCTTATCAGAGCATTTAATATTCAGTCTTTCTTCCGACATATATTTTTCAACATCGTTAAAAACATTCGTGAAATTTAAAATGCTTATTTTTTATTGAATTACATAGTTTTTATTCAGGTGTATTTCTTCCAAAATCTATAAAAACCAATTAGCATTTTATTGTTTAATTCAAATGATGGTTTCTACCCAAACGTATTGAGAATTTAAACCCACTAACGTAAAGAGGAAATAAAAATTACGATCGTGCAAAGCCGGAAAAACAAGCTAATATTATTAAAAATGGCTCATCACACCCGGAAATACTCTGCCAACAATGAAAACG
>JASAMX010025885.1:0-17494 GCA_030248175.1 Microlaimidae sp. YZB2_3
ATTATATCTGAAAAATAGTGATTCAGCGGAGTTTTTTTGTTAAATCAATTTCACAAGACAAGTAACTCTACTTTATTTACAATCGGCTTATAAATTGGCCAAAAAAGCCTTGTGTACAAACAAAATAAAAGTCGATTCATAATCTTAATCTTTTTCATAAAACCGAACTAAACAATTCTTTTTAATGTAGCTGTAGCTTCAGTAGATTCTAAATTGACATATACACATTGGCAAACATAACACAAGAAAAATGTCCCATTGTACGCTAAATTTCTGAACAAAATTTTGCTAGAAAAGTCGCACTCGCACATGCGCAAAATGTCTTTTTTGTTGTGTAGAAATAATCGCATTGCGAAAAAAAAACATTGAAGGTAAGTAAAATCGCAATATTTTTAAGAAAAGAAAACTAACACTGAATATAGTTGCGCGCAAAAACTAGCAGAAAAAGATGTTTTTTTGCGAGAAAAGTCGCAGAACAGTTGTACATATGCGACCCCTTTTTATTGCATTTTTCAGCTTTTTATTGCTTAAAAGACTCATTTTGACCTTAAAACTTAACTTAAGCCGAATGACCCGGAGTTCTCCACTGTCGCAAAATCCTGGTTACGACCATAGGTGCTGTGTTGGTCACCTCTGCAGCTCAACTCACATTACATATAGTAAAATGTATAATTTCCTTATAAATCTATACAGCCAACATTCAAAAATCTAAAAGAAAAGCAAGGATAAAAAAGTGGACTTACCTCTCCTCCAGTGGACGGTGCTACTTCGCTGTACTTGCTAGTGCAGATCACTTCGTCATGTCGGGAAGGCACCGACTCCGGTACGCCCGGGAAGCTCTCGGCGCAGTCGTAGGCGAAGTATCTGTACGTTTTCCAGGTCTGGCCGTAGTCGCTACTACGTTCTATCAGCATGGCCGCGGGGCGGAAGCTCTTGAACGTCATAATGAGGTGGGTGAAGTGGAACTCCGCCTCCAAGTCCAGCCGAATGGAGACGTTTTGGACGCCGTTCTCGGACTGCCAGAAGCTCTTCCTCCGGAGCTCGTGGCTCTTTTTGACGATGTTCTCCACGCGGTGGGATAGCATGTGGACGTAGGGGACGAAAGGGTCCCGGGAGTCGCACACGAAGCACTTTTTCTTGTCCTCCAGATGAGACACGATACAGTAGCGTTCCGGCCGCTTGAGGCCGCACGTGGAAGTCGCCGAGAGCATGGACTCCCGTCCCACTAGCAAATTCCCAGTGGCCGGATAGCAGCTCTGCTCCTTGCAGAGGTCCATTTCGATGCCCAGACATCGGGGGAGATCTGAAAATACGTCCATTGCTATAGTTACATTACATTACGATAATATTTAATACTCACTCAATAATATATATTATTTAGTATCTTTCATAGATGAACACTGTCACCGAAGCTAGGGGGGTGTTTACCTCGGGTAAATGACATTTTAAAATCTAGAAGAGGGTCCTAGGGTGGTCGGTTCGAACCTCCCTAGCTTTCTATGGGGGGTTCGACCCGGGGTGGAAGATTTTGAAACATAGAAGGGGTCAGGTGGGGTCTTCTTATGTTTGAAACAAAATACTTTTAAACCATTAAAGGTTTAATAATAGTTTTTTATAAGATAATATAATACTATATTTTATTGAATAAAAAGCGATATTCTGGTATAAAAAGATTGCTAAAACATGAATTTCTGGTAAAAATTCACGTTTTTGGAAGAAAATTTAATATAAAAAAAGTACTTAAAATTTTCTCAAGGAGGGGGGGTCGTATTTCAAAATCTAATCTAGAGGGGGTCAGGAGTAAAAATTTCGAAAATTTGGGGGAGGGGGGCCTAGATTTTTTTCTAGGAGGGGGGGGGGCAAAAATTTTTAGCCTGGGGGTGGACCTCCCTCCCTAACCCCCTTGTTCATTTCTCGTATCTTTTCTTTCTATATTTTGCGAAACTAAACTAACACTCTCAGACATAGGTTGAAAGGGGAGGAGGGGCAAAGTGGGGTTCATGGCCCACCCTCCTCCCTTAGCCCCGAAATTTCGCCCCCGCCCCTAGACGAAAATTTAGGGCCCCCCTCTCCCAAATTTCAGAAATTTTTAGCCCTGAACCCCCTTCTGGAAATTGAAATCTGACCCCCTTTCCCCTCGAGAAAATTTTAGATACTTTTTTTATACTAAGTTTTCTTTTAAAAACGTAAATTTTTAACATAAATTCCTTTTTTTACACCTATTTTAAACGAAAATATTGCTTTTTATTTAATAAAATCAATGTAGTATTATCCTATAAAAAGAACAATTATTTAAGTTATTATGGTTTAAAACTATTTTGCTCCGGAACCGGACCCCAACCTGACCTGAACCCCTTCTCTAGATTTCAACATTTCGCACCCCGGGTCGACCCCCCTAAAAAGCTATCAATAGTTTTTTTCGAACAAAAAAATGATGTTGAACCGTTGAACGCACTCTACAAAACGAAGTGGTAAAAACAAAAGTAGTGTTTTGCTTATTTCGACCCCTTTTACTTTGCATTGGTTTTTTGTTCTACTAATGTATTGGCGCGTATGGGGCGGCAGCGGCGCACGGATCATGATGTCTTAAACCTTAAACTTTCTAATTTATTACCGCTTGCAATTTTCCTCCTGATGTCATCTCCCCCGTATCCTTTGCAATTGCGGAACTATATAGGTGTATGCGGTTTGTATTTCACCGCAGGGAAGGGAGCTTCTACTTTTAAAACTGTCCAATTTTTCACATAAAAAACCCGACACCTTAACCGTCAGTTGGTTGACAGAAAGTGCGGTTTTTACCCCCATTTCTACCCGCAAGATTTCTTGCCGCTGCACGTAAAGTCACCAACTGTCTAGAGTGTTTTTACTTTCTCCACCCACCCTTGATAACCGGCCCAACCGCGGATGGATGAAGATAACATTTTTCGCAAAATACCGACGTGTTTATCAATCATTGAGAATTTCCCCGCCGCCGGCTATTACGTGTGAGCGACCCGGCTAAAAATAGTTATCAAAATTCTAGAGTTGTTTTTCGATTACTTTACACTTAAAACCTGCGGATTTGCGAAATGCTTAGCAGACATCTCCTTCATAATTGACTTGGGTAGATTCATAGAACATATGTCATTTCAGACACTATAAAAGATTAAAGAAGCTTAGTTTTTGCTACACATTCCTGTTTTTTTTTAGAATAATATTATTATACTGTTTTAAACTATGCTGAATCACTATGCTGATCGACCATATGTCACTATAACTATTGGCTTGAGCTTTACTAATAAACACGTTTAACGAAATTAAAAAAATTTAAAAATAAAAAGTCGTTAATGACTAAAACAAATTTAAATAAGTGAAAACACAGTTGAAGAAAGATCGAGGTCCTTTAGTTCACCCACCAGCCATCACTCATAGAAATCAGGGTTTAGAGGGCGGCAGCCATAGGTGGGTAGGGGGGGGTTGGGAGTTACCATTTTGAGCACTGACGTAGACAGGGGGCGGGGGGCGGCCGCCCGATTCCCCCCGAAATCCGGCGAAGCCGGATTTTTTCGTAAGGGGGGACCCTTCCTTACGTTTTTTTGAATTTTGTTAGAAACATTTTTTCTTTAAAAATAAATTCAGAAACATTCCTAATACGTTCCAAAAACATAAAAATACACAAAAAACTGAAATTTTCCCCGTTTCGCGGGAAGTTTACGTTGATATTAATTTTCTAATTTCAATGGATTTTACTATTCAATACATAGCTAAGGCACATACCTTTGCCTTAGATATTAAATGTCAATACTTATGTACATGCTAAAATTTATATATTATTAGATTTTGGCAATGGCTGTTCTAAACCTCTTAACAACTGTTTTTATACTTGTGGTGGGGTAGTCCGCCTATCTTCACCCTTCATCCCCGCCCTCTTTCTTGGCGAAGTGTAGCATTTTGTGTATGTTTACTTTTTTAATTTTCGAATATTGTGTTATAAAAATTTAATACAAATCTTAGTGAATTCTAAAACCATAAATAAATTAATTAATATAAAAATTTTTCCCGCTACGCGAGAAGGTCAGATTTATATTTTATAGACAGTACAAGTAATATTTTTAGTGATATTTTGTGTTATTATAACTTTAACCATACTCATGCGCAAAATTTAAAGACATCAGGCAATAGATAGTTTTGTTATATACAATTTGATTGCCAGATTAATTTTGAAGATTAGACCAAATTGTATAGAAATAAGATAAAAAAAAAACAAAAGTAAAATGTATGTTCACGTGATCACCAGGGGACGATTTTTAAAGCAGTTTTTAGTACATATTTTAAAAAATTTTGCCTCGGCCGGCTGGGGGGACACCCCCAGCTCAGACCCCCCGGCCGACGCTTCGCGTCGGCTGGCGCCGCTAACCGGCGCCGGCGCTTCGTGCCGCTTATATGACAATTTTTCTTCCCACCCAAACCGCCCCCCCCGAAATGAAATCCTGGCTACGCCAACGCCACTGATTTTGAGCTATTATGAGGCCATCAATCAACGCAAAATTTTTCTGGTTTTAAGTCTTTTTTAATGCATTTTAAGTTTATCTAGACTAGACTAGACTAGACCTATGTATTTTTACTTAATTTCGCTTTTTTTGATCTTTTTTCTTTTTTTCCTTCATTTTTTTTTCTTTTTCCCGTGCTTGCTTGCCCACCCCGTTTAAAAAAAATTGCTCCCCCCAATAAAGCCCGGGAGGGGGGAGGGAAGCAGTGCAAAGGTCTGGCTGGAAGCGTATGTCATACCATACATGGGAAAGTTGGTCCGGACCGAGGAGGGTTAAACCCCAAATGGGGGGAGGGGGTTAAAATCCGAGAAACGCAAAATACGAATACCCACATCGTTTTTTTTCTGGCGTGCATTTTACCCATACCGTTTTTCGATTTCAAGGAAAAAATAGATAAAAAACACTAATTTTAGGTCAAAAAGGCCTTTTTATTGCATTTTTGAGTATTTTACTGTTTAAAACATTCATTTTGACCTCAAAACTTAAGTTTGGAGGCAGTTAGAAGTCATTTTAAAGACATTTTTTTCATTTTTCCAAAATTGGGGGGTTAAACTTTTCTCCCCCCCACTTCTGAGTGGAGGGGGGAACCCCCCTTTTCAGAATTTGAGGGGAGTTACAGTTAACCCTTCCACAACCCACTCCGTGCCCATGTATGGTCTATACCGTTATAGTTTTAAAAATCTAAAACTGCTTACAGCTAATCTTGCTATTTTTTACTTTTTTGCCCATTGATTAACACGGGATTTATTGTTTAGTAGGTCCATATGGGGAATGTACACATAATTTTTAACCGTTTTCTTTGAGTGAGTTTTTACGATTTTTAAACAAGTTAAAAATTTTATAAAAGTTGGGCCAAAAATTAATTTTATTGCATTTTGAGCTTTTTACTGCCAAAACGTAAATTATTTAAAATTTAAATTTAACGGTATTTTAGATTGGAGAGAAGACATTTTGACAGTATTATAATATTAAATATTTTAATTTATTTTCTTAAATTATGCGAGGTTGCACTACACTCACACACACTATAAGTACTACATGCTTATATACACTAAACCAAATCAAGAATTTCGAAGGGATGAAGATGAAACCCCGTGCTTAAATTCACAACACAAACTGTAATAAATTTAAAAGATGATCTGCGAATGATGAGATTTTTTGTATTTTCGTAGCGCGTTTCTAACGCGTGTCTCGTCGGTTTCCGCGCCGAAAAAATCCAGCTCTTTTTTTCCATCGGACCGGGAATAGAAGAATGTATCTACCTAATCTATTCTGTATACAAATTCCCCCGTTCGGCGGCGGGAAGACTAAAATAACGACCTCGCCGGTTGAATAATAGCCTTGTCACCGCACGGGGACAGTTTAAATCTTCATTTCATACTCCAACTAAACGTGTGGCTGATCACAGACTTTGATCGGAAATTATACCTCGCGGAGTCGCTAACACTTTACGTCACTTTTTTTCCACACTCGTCCGAGAAAACACTCCTTATCGTTGTCATCCAATTAACAAAAAAAATTTCTTTTTGCATAACTGCAAACAGTTAAAAAAAGTATATAGGTATACAGATGTAACATTTCACATCAGTGGAAATTTGAAGATTTATTTTCACTAATTTGAAGTGAATATAAATTGTGCAAAATGAGATACAATTAAATTTTGCCCGCCCTTCGTCGTTTTGAATTACAAAACGTTGTAAAGGCAATTATTGCATATAATGTAACATGACTATGAGTGTGCATGTGCAATAAGAGGGAATCTTCAGCCATACATGGGCAAGTTAGTCCGGAGGGGGGGTGTTAAAATCTAAGAGACGCAAAATACCCAAAGGTGAAAACGGTCTGGGAAGCTAGGGGGGTGGTTACCCGGGGTAAATCAAATTTTGAATTCTAGGAGGGGGGGTCCCAGAGGGGTGCGGAACCCCCTAGCTTTTTAAGAAGAGTCGACCCGGGGTGCGAAATTTTGAAATCTAGAGGGGGGTCAGGTGGGGTCCGGTGTCCAAAGCAAAACAGTTTTGAACCATAATAACTTTAATAATTGTTCTTTTTATAGGATAATACTACATTTTATTGAATAAAAAGCGATATTCTGGAAAAGGTGTAAAAACCTGAATATGTGTTAAAAATTCATGTTTTTGGAAGAAAATTTAGTATTAAAAAAGTACCTAAACTTTTCCCGAGTGGCGAGGGGGAGGTCAGATTTCAAATTTTAGAGGGGAATCAGGGGTAAAAAATTCAGAAATCAAAATTTCGAGGCTTGGGGGGGGGTGGACCGTGGACCCCACCCTACCCCCCCCCTTTCTCATCTATGAAAATACCCATATCGTTTTTCGATTTTAAAGAAAAAGGAGGTAAAAAACCTAATTTTTTAGGGGAAAAAGCCCTTTTTATAGCATTTTTGAACTTTTTACAAACTGTTTAAAAGATTCATTTTGACCTCAAAACTTATGTTTGGAGGCAGTTAGAAGTCTTTAAAAAAACATTTTTTTCTTCATTTTTCCAAAATTGGAGGGGGGTTAACCATAGATGTTTTTGGTTAGGTCCGCTAGGTGAGGGTCCACCCCCGGGTGAAAGGCCAAAATTTTTTAGGGGGGTCCGGACCCCCTGGCTTTTTAGAGGGGGTCGACCCCGAGTGCGAGATTTCAAATTTAGGGGGGTCAGCGGTCAGGGGGGTCCAATTCTTCAGCAAAATTTTTTAAACTCAATAATTTAAGTGTTTTTAGGTCTAATATTGAATTTTATGTATTAAAACAGCCTATTTAGGCCTAAAAAGTGTATTTAAACACTGTTTTTAACTAAAAACCTGTGTTTTTGACAGTAAATAAAAAAATATACTTCCAAATTGGTCGGGAGGGGGGGAGGGGGGTCCAGCCTTCCAGGGGGGGTAGGTCGGACCGCTCTCGAGCTTGGGGGGGGGGGAGGGAGGGGCCCCCTGGATTTTTTCCAGGGGGGGTCCAAAATTTTGGCTCTAGGGGGGGGGGGTGCACCCCTCTGTCCCCCCCCCAAAAAACATCTATGGGGTTAACCTTTTCTTCCCCCCAATTTTGAGTGGGAGGGGGGTTAAACTCCCCTTCTCAGAATTTGGGGGGGGGGGGCAGTTAACCCCCACCCCACCCCGTGCCCATGATTGCCTTCAGCCACCCGCCAACCAAAATTTTAGGGGGTGCCCAGCCCAATGTTTTTTTTTTGCTTTCCCTGGAATGGAACATGGGGTGCCTTGTAAAACTTTATACAGGGCTGTCAAACGTGTTCCAGGTTGTTATCTATATGCAGACGTGTGCACTGCCCCCCCGGGGTTAAAACGGGGGGGGGCAATTCCAAAATGGGGGGCACGGGGGCAACTTTTTTGAAACAGGGGGGCAATAAAACGGGGGGGCAAGCAGGGGGGAAAGAAAAAAAAAAAGAAAAAAGGAGAAAAAAAGAAGGGAAAAGGGAAAAAAGGGACAAAAAAGCGGAAATAAGGTAAAAATAGGTCTAAAATGGCTTAAAATACATTGAAATAGGCTAAAAACTGCAAAAAATTCGCGATGATGGCGTCATCATAGGTCAAAAATGGCGTCATATTTTTAGGGTACTTTTTCATTTTTTGGCGGAGGGGGGGCAATAAAACGGGGGGGCAAATCATCCAATAAAGCGGGGGCGGGGAGGGCATTTCCAGAACGTGCACAGGTCTCGTATATGCATAGGTCACCGAAGGGGGGGGGGGGTGTAGGGGGGGGTCACCCCCCTCCTACGGCCTCTGAGACCTCTCCCCCCCCCTAAGGCCCATTTTTGACCCCTCCCCCCCAATCGACCCCTTGAACCCCTGACCCCCCCCCGAAGGCCCCTTTTTGACCACCCCCCCTAACTAGACAATCCCAAAAAATGCTTAAAAAATGGTCAAATTTCGTCAAAAAATTGTCAATTTTGGTCAAAAAAATGGTACCCGGGGTGTGACCACCCCCCCTGCTTTTTTTCAAAAAAAACACCCGGGGGTGTGACCCCCCCCTGGAGGTCAAAAACCTCCACACCCCGGGGTGTGGACCCCCCCCCTGAGCCGTCGAAGGTCGGTGACCTATGTGTATATGTATACGTTGACATGGCCGTACCCAGGAGTTCAATAGCAGGGGGGATTTTTCGGAAGGTGCTTTTTAAATGCCCACAAGGGGGTCTGAGAGGCGTGAGCATACGTGGGTAGCGTTCCGATTTCGGGGGGTATACGTCACTCCCAAAATTTGGGAAGGGGTGTCCCAAAATTTTTTTTGGGGTATATATACACCTCAAATCATACATGGGCACATAGGTGGGCAGGGGGAGTGGTTGGGGCTTGAGGGAGGAGGGGGGTTAGGTTATACTATATATCCTCCCAAAAATCCCGATTATAGCCGACACTCCCCCTAAAATTTGGGTGTACCCCGGACGCGGACATCCCCCCTAAAATTTGGGGTTCCCTTTCCAGTACTAAAACGCTAAAAAAAGGGTATTTGAGGTATACCTCAAAAAAAAAAATTTTGGGAAACCCCTCCAAATTTCGGGGCTCGGGTATACCCCCCCCAAAAAAAAAAATTCGGGAGGCTGCCCACCTATGCATGGGCAAGTTGGTCCGGACCGGAGTGGGGTTACACCCCAAATTAAAGGGAGGTTTAGCATCCGAGAAACGCAAAATACCATATTCATATCGTTTTTTTTTTCTTGAGTGCATTTTACCCATATTGTTTTTCGATTTTGAGGAAAAAAATAGACAAAAAACGCTAATTTTAGGTCAAAAAGCTATTTTTTTTTGCATTTTTAAGCTTTTTACTGTGTAAACCATTCATTTTGACGTTAAAACTTAGGTTTAGAAGCATAGGTGAGAAGGGGGGGTGGGGGGGGGTCCACCCCACCCCCCTAGCCTCAAAATTTTGGGACCCCCCCCTAGACGAAAATCTAGGGGGGCCCCCTCCCCACAAATTTCCAAATTTTTTACCCCTCACCCCCCTTTAGATTTTGAAATCTGACCCCCCCCCCTCCCCCCACGGTAAAATTTTAGGTACCTTTTATATACTAAATTTTCTTCCAAAAACGTAAATTTTCATCACATATTCATGCTTTTACACACTCTTTTATACATGAATATGGCTTTGTATTCAATAAAATGTAGTATTATCCTATAAAAAGAACAATTATTAAAGTTATTATGGTTTAAAACTGTTTTGCTTTGGACACCGGACCCCACCTGACTCCCTGTAGATTTAAAACTTTCGCACCCGGGTCGACCCCCCCTGAAAAAGTTAGGGGGTCGGGGACTCCCCTGGGACCCCCCTCCTAGAATTCAAAATTCGATTTACCCCGGGTAACCACCCCCCTAGCTTCCCCGACCGTGCTCACCTATGTTTGGGAGCAGTTAGAAGTCATTTTTAATGACACTTTTTTTCTTCGTTTTTCGTTGATATTCATGATTTTTCGTCACAGTCGGGGGTTAACCTTTCCCACCTCCCCCCAATTCTGATTGGGGGAGAGGGGGGGTAAACCCCCTTCCCTCAGAATTTGTTTGGGTGGGGGTTAACCCCCGCCCGTGCCCATGTATGCCTGAAATACCCCGTTTTAGCGTTTTTAGTACTGGGACCCCGCAAATTTTAGGGGAGGGTGTCCGGAGCACCTTTAAATTTTAGGGGGGGGGGGTGTGGGTGACAATCGGGACTTTTAGGGGGTATAACCTCCCTGCCCACCTATGGGCCTGAGCCCCTGAGAACTGGGTGTTTGGGGGACGGAAGGCCCCCGGCGGGGTCAAGGGGCAGGGCAGGAAGCTACCCCTTGTCAGGGGTGTCCGGGGGGCAGAATTCCCACCGGGGTGGGTTTGAAGCTCTTAAAAGGCACCAGGAAACCTAAATTTAAATACAGAAATATTGATTTATTTTCTTATTTTTTAATAAATGCAACAATAAAAATTATAATTAAATAGTTTTCAGGTATTATTACCATTCAAATTAAAAAAAGAGCAAAAGTTTTTTTAAACAAAATTTTTTATTTAATTTAAAAATAAAGTTATTTTAAAACTTACTGTACTAATGTTTTAAATCATGAATATTTCCATTTTTGTTAATAAAAGGTTTCTTGATCTTAAATCTCTCATATATATCTGTTTTAGATAGCTTAAATTCATTGCAAAGCAAAGTGATTATAAAAACAATTTTTTTTATTTTTTGAAAAAAAACCAAAGGTGACGGAACGGACCCTTTTTTTGGTCCAGAATTTGAGGGGGGAATTAATCCTCCCAATGCCCCGCCGCCGCCCCCCTCCCCTGGGTACGGAATAGGTTGAAATTTGGGAGGCTAGATTGACTAATGTTTCCCACACAAACTATATATTTATATAGTAACTCCCGATGGGCAGTGGTAGCCATGGCCCAGGCCAACCATCCGCAAATGTAGCGGAAGCCGCGATTTCTTCGCGCCAAGTTAAGTGCATAGTTAGCAAGAAATCCGTTTTGAACTACGACTAAGAGCGGTAGATGGCCCCTCCCTCCCACCTCCCCTACCCCCCCTGACTAAAATTCCGAATCTTACCGACCTCCCGTCTTCCCCTCCAAAATTTTGAGGTACCCAGGACACCCCTCTATAATTTTGGGGGCTTCCACTCCCAATACAAAAAAGCTAAAAGTTAGGGTATTTGGGTTATACCCTCAAATCCAAGAGGCTGCCCACCTATGTTTATGTATATAAAATTATTTTCCGCCCAATGACCAAGACCACCCGAGAGAGAAGGCCACCAACCACCGGCGAAAGGGCGAGCAAGTTCGCGGCGTTTAGTCGGCTAATAGCCAACTCGGATGACTTTGTCATTACCACAACAGAACAAGTCACAATCGGTATAAAATAAACGACTCTGACTCATAACGGTAATATTATTTCTGTGTTAAAAAACAAAAAGTCTCCACAGTTACCAATATCTTATAACGATTCTGAATCATTCTATCATATTAACGGCCATAATAACCAACAAGCCCATTCCGGGGACAACCGACCCGATAATAAATTCTCCGCGCTTCGGCAGCGCAAAATCACTCCCACTCCGCATAAACTAAACACCACTTTGACTCTTTTTAACATTTTAAAAAACTAGCCGGCAAGCTTCTTCGTGAATAATGAGTCACAGTCCCGTCAATTTCACATCGCTCTCGACTTATTTCGTCCCTTTCGCGACATTGACTTTACTGCTACTGTACTGACCCGCGGCCAGTATAAGCACACAGACCACGGCCAACCCGCCACCACTACACCAGAATGAGTCCATTTGCTTTAAAAATACCTACTTGTCCGAGCGGTTTCGGCTAGCCGAGGGGGCTCGCACTTTAAAACGCAGCCGACCGAACCGGATAAATTGACAATAATAAGTCAGGGTGGCTTAAATCTACAGCAGTTCTGAATCTTTGCGGCAGGCGCGGCTACCGTCCCGACCGACCCGCAGCGGCCGCAACAGAGGCGCGTTGTTTTTCAGCTTCGGCGAAAATGACCCCTCTCTCTGCTCGCTCCTCTATCCAAAACAAACAGTCAAGTGCTCGTCTGGCTACCAACCGACTGCCAAGTAGCCAAGCTAAACAGTCGAGAGCGATGTGAAATGACGGGACTGTGACTCATTATTCACGAACAAGCTTGCCGGTTAGTTTTTTAAAATGTTAAAAAGAGTCAAAGTGGTGTTTAGTTTATGCGGAGTGGGAGTGATTTTGCGCTGCCGAAGCGCGGAGAATTTATTATCGGGTCGGTTGTACCCGGAATGGGCTTGGTGGTTATTATGGCCGGTAAAATTATATTATTATTAAGAAAAGTTATAAGAAATAGGTAACTGTGGAGACTTTTTGTTTTTTAACACAGAAATAATATTACCGTTATGAGTCAGAGTCGTTTATTTTATACCGATTGTGACTTGTTCTGTTGTGGTAATGACAAAGTCATCCGAGTTGGCTATTAGCCGACTAAACGCCGCGAACTTGCTCGCCCTTTCGCCGGTGGTTGGTGGCCTTCTCTCTCGGGTGGTCTTGGTCATTGGGCGGAAAATAATTTTATATACATAAACATAGGTGGGCAGCCTCTTGGATTTGAGGGTATAACCCAAATACCCTAACTTTTAGCTTTTTTGTATTGGGAGTGGAAGCCCCCAAAATTATAGAGGGGTGTCCTGGGTACCTCAAAATTTTGGAGGGGAAGACGGGAGGTCGGGAAGATTCGGAATTTTAGTCAGGGGGGTAGGGGAGGTGGGAGGGAGGGGCCATCATCCTCCGCTCTTAGTCGTGGTTCAAAACGGATTTCTTGCTAACTATGCATTTAACTTGGCGCGAAGAAATCGCGGCTTCCGCTATATTTGCGGATGGTTGGCCTGGGCCATGGCTACCACTGCCCATCGGGAGTTACTATATAAATATATAGTTTGTGTGGGAAACATTAGTCAATCTAACCTCCCAAATTTCAACCTATTCCGTACCCAGGGGAGGGAGGCGGCGGCGGGGCATTGGGAGGATTAATTCCCCCCTCAAATTCTGGACCAAAAAAAGGGTCCGTTCCGTCCTATTTGGTTTTTTTTTCAAAAAATAAAAAAAATTGTTTTTATAATCACTTTGCAATGAATTTAAGCTATCTAAAACAGATATATATGAGAGATTTAAGATCAAGAAACCTTTTATTAACAAAAATGGAAATATTCATGATTTAAAACATTAGTACAGTAAGTTTTAAAATAATTTTATTTTTAAATTAAATAAAAAATTTTGTTTAAAAAAACTTTTGCTCTTTTTTTAATTTGAATGGTAATAATACCTGAAAACTATTTAATTATAATTTTTATTGTTGCATTTATTAAAAAATAAGAAAATAAATCAATATTTCTGTATTTAAATTTAGGTTTCCTGGTGCCTTTTAAGAGCTTCAAACCCACCCCGGTGGGCATTCTGCTGCCCCCCGGACACCCCTGACAAGGGGTACCTTCCTGCCCTGCCCCTTGACCCCGCCGGGGGACTTCCGTCCCCCAAACTCCCATTTCTCAGGGGCTCAGGCCCATAGGTGGGCAGGGAGGTTATACCCCCTAAAAGTCCCGATTGTTACCGACACCCCCCCCCCTAAAATTTAAAGGTGTTCCAGACACCCTCCCCCCTAAAATTTGCGGGGTCCCAGTACTAAAAACGCTAAAACGGGGTATTTCAGGCATACATGGGCACGGGCGGGGGTTAACCCCCACCCAAACAAATTCTGAGGGAAGGGGGTTTACCCCCCCCCTCTCCCCCAATCAGAATTGGGGGGAGGTGGGAAAGGTTAACCCCCGACTTTGTGACGAAAAATCATGAATATCAACGAAAAACGAAGAAAAAAAGTGTCATTAAAAATGACTTCTAACTGCTTCCAAACATAGGTGAGCACGGTCGGGGAAGCTAGGGGGGTGGTTACCCGGGGTAAATCGAATTTTGAATTCTAGGAGGGGGGTCCCAGGGGAGTCCGGACCCCCTAACTTTTTAGGTGGGTCGACCCGGGGTGCGAAAGTTTTAAATCTACAGGGAGTCAGGTGGGGTCCGGTGTCCAAAGCAAAACAGTTTTAAACCATAATAACTTTAATAATTGTTCTTTTTATAGGATAATACTACATTTTATTGAATACAAAGCCATATTCATGTATAAAAAGGGCGTAAAAGCATGAATATGTGATGAAAATTTACGTTTTTGGAAGAAAATTTAGTATATAAAAGGTACCTAAAATTTTCCCGTGGGGGGAGGGGGGGTCAGATTTCAAATTCTAGAGGAGGGTCAGGGGTAAAAAATTCGGAAATTTTGGGGGAGGGGAGCCCCCCTGGATTTTCGTCTAGAGGGGTCCCAAAATTTTGAGGCTAGGGGGTGGACCTCACTCTGCCCCCCCCCCCTTTCTCACCTATGCTTCCAAACTTAAGTTTTGACGTCAAAATGAATGATTTACACAGTAAAAAGCTTAAAAATGCAATATAAAAGGGATTTTTGACCTAAAATTAGCGTTTTTTGTCTATTTTTTTCCTCAAAATCGAAAAACGATATGGGTAAAATGCACTCAAGAAAAAAAAAACGATATGAATACAGACCTGTGCACGGTCTGAAAATGCCCCCCCCGTTTTATTGGAGGATTTGCTCCCCCCCCCCGTTTTTTGGCCCCCCCCCCCCCCCCGCCAAAAAATGAAAAAGTACCCTAAAAATATGACGCCATTTTTGACCTATGATGACGCCATCATCGCGAATTTTTTGCAGTTTTTAGCCTATTTCAATGTATTTTAAGCCATTTTAGACCTATTTTTACCTTATTTCCGCTTTTTTTGTCCCTTTTTTCCCTTTTCCCTTCTTTTTTTCTTTTTTTTTCTCCTTTTTTTCTCTTTTTTTTTTCTTTCTCCCCTCATTGGCCCCCCCCCCGTTTTATTGCCCCCCCCCCCCCGTTTCAAAAAAGTTGCCCCCCCGCGCCCCCCCCCCCCCCCATTTTGGAATCGCCCCCCCCCGTTTTAACCCCGGGGGGGGGGGGCAGTGCACAAGTCTGTGAATATGGTATTTTGCGTTTCTCGGATGCTAAACCTCCCTTTAATTTGGGGTGTAACCATAGATGTTTTTGGGGGGGGGGACAGAGGGGTGCACCCCCCCCCTAGAGCCAAAATTTTGGACCCCCCCCTGGAAAAAATCCAGGGCCCCCCCCCCCCCCCCCCCAAGCTCGAGAGCGGTCCGACCTAGACCCCCCACCTGCAAGGCTGGACCCCCCTCCCCCCCCCCTCCCGACCAATTTGAAAGTATATTTTTTTATTTACTGTCAAAAACACAGGTTTTTAGTTAAAAACAGTGTTTAAATACACTTTTTAGGCCTAAATAGGCTGTTTTAATACATAAAATTCAATATTAGACCTAAAAACACTTAAATTATTGAGTTTAAAAAATTTTGCTGAAAAATTGGACCCCCCTGACCCTAAATTTGAAATCTCGCACCCGGTGTCGACCCCCCCAAACACGCCGGGGGGGCCCCGACCCCCCTGGACCCCCCCCTAAAAAATTTTGACCTTCCACCCGGGGGTGGACCCCCCCCCCCTAGCGGACCCGACCAAAAACATCTATGGGTGTAACCCCACTCCGGTCCGGACCCACTTGCCTATGCATAGGTGGGCAGCCTCTCGAATTTTTTTTTTTTTTGGGGGGTATCGTATACCCGACCCCCGAAATTTGGGGGGGATATCCCAAAATTTTTTTTTGGGTATACCTCAAATACCCTTTTTTAGCGTTTTAGTACTGGAAAGGGAACCCCAAATTTTAGGGGGGATGTCCGCATAGATGTTTTTGGTCGGGTCCGCTAGGGGGGGGGGGTCCACCCCCGGGTGGAAGGCCAAAATTTTTTAGGGGGGGGGGTCCAGGGGGGTGCCGGACCCCCCTGGCTTTTTGAGGGGGGTCGACCCCGGGTGCGTGATTTCAAATTTAGGGGGGGGGGTCAGGGGGGGTCCAATTTTTCAGCAAAATTTTTTAAACTCAATAATTTAAGTGTTTTTAGGTCTAATATTGAATTTTATGTATTAAAACAGCCTATTTAGGCCTAAAAAGTGTATTTAAACACTGTTTTTAACTAAAAACCTGTGTTTTTGACAGTAAATAAAAAAATATACTTCCAAATTGGTCGGGAGGGGGGGAGGGGGGTAAAGCCTTCCAGGGGGGGTAGGTCGGACTCGTCTCGAGCTCGAGGGGGAGGGGGGGGGGCCCCCTGGATTTTTTCCAGGGGGGGGGTCCAAAATTTTGGCTCTAGGGGGGGGGTGCACCCCTCTGTCCCCCCCCCCCCAAAAACATCTATGGATGTCCGCGTCCGGGGTACACCCAAATTTTAGGGGGAGTGTCGGCTATAATCGGGATTTTTGGGAGGATATATAGTATAACCTAACCCCCCTCCTCCCTCAAGCCCCAACCACTCCCCCTGCCCACCTATGTGCCCATGTATGATTTGAGGTGTATATATACCCCAAAAAAAATTTTGGGACACCCCTTCCCAAATTTTGGGAGTGACGTATACCCCCCGAAATCGGAACGCTACCCACGTATGCTCACGCCTCTCAGACCCCCTTGTGGGCATTTAAAAAGCACCTTCCGAAAAATCCCCCTGCTATTGAACTCCTGGGTACGGCCATGTCAACGTATACATATAGATAACAACCTGGAACACGTTTGACAGCCCTGTATAAAGTTTTACAAGGCACCCCATGTTCCATTCTAGGGAAAGCAAAAAAACATTGGGCTGGGCACCCCCTAAAATTTTGGTTGGCGGGTGGCTGAAGGCAATCATGGGCACGGGGTGGGGTGGGGGTTAACTGCCCCCCCCCAAATTCTGAGAAGGGGAGTTTAACCCCCCTCCCACTCAAAATTGGGGGGAAGAAAAGGTTAACCCCCCTCCAATTTTGGAAAAATGAAGAAAAAAATGTTTTTTAAAGACTTCTAACTGCCTCCAAACATAAGTTTTGAGGTCAAAATGAATCTTTTAAACAGTTTGTAAAAAGTTCAAAAATGCTATAAAAAGGGCTTTTTGACCTAAAATTAGCGTTTTTTACCTATTTTTTCTTTAAAATCGAAAAACGATATGGGTATTTTCATAGATGAGAAAGGGGGGGGTAGGGTGGGGTCCACGGTCCACCCCCCCCCTAGCCTCGAAATTTTGATTTCTGAATTTTTTACCCCTGATTCCCCTCTAAAATTTGAAATCTGACCTCCCCCTCGCCACTCGGGAAAAGTTTAGGTACTTTTTTAATACTAAATTTTCTTCCAAAAACATGAATTTTTAACACATATTCAGGTTTTTACACCTTTTCCAGAATATCGCTTTTTATTCAATAAAATGTAGTATTATCCTATAAAAAAGAACAATTATTAAAGTTAAAAATGGTTCAAAACTGTTTTGCTTTGGAAACATGAACCCCACCTGACCCCCCTCTAGATTTCAAAATTTCGCACCCCGGGTAGTATATACGTAACTGAACGAAGTAGATGGAC
>JASAMX010025886.1:0-14550 GCA_030248175.1 Microlaimidae sp. YZB2_3
TAAATCATAATAGATCTAAATGTCCAGAAAGTCGACACGGATGCAGACCTGTGCAATGCCCCCCGGGGGTTAATACGGGGGAGCAATTTCAAAACGGGGGGCACGGGACGGGCAACTTTTTTGAAACGGGGGGGCAAGCAGAGGGAAAAAAAGAGAAAAAAAGAAGAAAAAAAGAGAAAAAAAGAAGGGAAAAGGGAAAAAAGGGACAAAAAAGCGAAAAGAAGGTAAAAATAGGTCTAACATGGCTTAAAATACATTGAAATAAGCTAAAAACTGCAAAAAATTGCTATGATAACGTCATCATAAGTCAAAAACGGCGTCATAATTTTAGGGTAGTTTTTCATTTTTTGGCGGGGGGGGGGGCAGATAAAACGGTGGGGGCGGGGCGCGGGGGTCAAATCCTCCAATAATACGAGGGGGCATTTTCAGACCGTGAACAGGTCTGCGGATGGAGCTAAGGAGCTCCTTCCTTATTCAAATAATAAAAAATAATTATCAGTAAAATACATTATAAATATTTTGATGGTTTTATAATAACTTTAATTAATAATTTTAAATGTGTTGAATATTTGAAAATTTGGAATTATTTCTAAACTCATTTTTTGAGAAAAAAACTAAAAAGTCAGCTATCTTGCCTGGCATAGCCTTTGGACAGAAGACAAAAGTCCTTTGGACTTTGTCCAAAGGAGAACGTGTTTATATTTTTTTGTCCTTTGGACTTTTCCCTTTGAATTTTGTCCTTTGTCCAAAGGACAAATTTTAAGTAGCATTCATACTTCGTCCCCAGGAAAAAGTCCAAAGAACGTTTTGGCTTGTCCAAAGGACGTTTTGGCTTTTCTAAAATTGTTCTTTGGACTTTGTCCAAAGGACGTTTTGTCATAAGTATGAACCAGCCTTAAGAGGGACAAAAAACCAAATTTAGTTAGTTCACCGGTCGTCGAGAAACACTTTAAATAACAAACACCCAAGCAGAGAAAAAGATTGTTTAATTAGAATAAAGTAATAAAGTTTCTTTTTTAAAAGCATGGGAAATTAAAAAAAATGTCGCAAATGTGTGACAAATTAAACTTTACAAATAATTACAAACCTATTTCAAAGTTTCAAACTTTCGAATATATATAAAAAATTATTTTATTAACGGTTTTTTTACGTTTGGCTCTTTATTCCCTCCTACGATGTCGATTAACGCAATATTTTAACGTTATATTTAAACAGTTCTTTCCGTTTTGGCTCTTTAGTCCCTATGTGTCTCCCTTCTGGGCTCTTTGGTACCCAGCTCTAAGGTCCCGCAATTTCTTTCTCCTAATCTCTTTGCTTTTCTCCGTTGGCTCTAAAGAGACTTTTTTGTGGCTCTTCGGTCCCAAAAAGTTCGGCTCTTAGGCATACATGGACAAGTTGCTCCGGAGTGGGGGGGGGGGTTGGGTTAAAATCCGAGAAACGCAAAATACCCATATCGGTTTTTTTTGGAGTGCATTTTACCTATATTGTTTTTCAATTTTGAAGAAAAAAATAGGTAAAAAACGCTAATTTTAGGTCAAAAAGCCCTTTTTATAGCATTTTTGAGCTTTTTATTGCTTAAAACATTCATTTTGACCTCAAAACTTAAGTTTGGAGGCAGTTAGAAATCATTTTAAAGACATTTTTTTTCTTCATTTTTTTTTTTTTCTTTTTTTAACCTTTCCCCCACTTCTGATTCAAGAGGTGATGCCCCCTCTCTTGGAATTGGGGGGGGCTAACCCCCCCAACCCCCCCGTGCCCATGTATGCTCTTAGGTCTCAAAATTGCGGCTCTTTAGTACAGTACCCGTGGCTCTTCCGTCTCCAAATCGATTGGGTGCGGGTATACCCATATCTGGGTACGGAAAAGAGGGGTTAGGCCGTTAATGTTAAGGGAATAACCCCTTCCCCAGCTGAAAAATGAGGGGGGTAGAAAAAGTTAACTCCCTATTTTACGAAAAGTGAAAAAAGTCTTTAAAATGCCTAAATTGCTTTCAAACTTAATTTTAAGGGTACAAATAAATGAATTTCACACAGATAAATAAAGCCGAAAATCTGCTATAAAATCGGTTTTCTGGCCTAGAATTAGTCTTGGCCGTACACAAAGGAGAGGGAACAGGGGAAACGTTCCCCCTGTCGTTTTCTAACAAGCACTCAATAGAATAAATTTACTTAAAAATAAGTACTGGATGGAATGCATTTTTGGCAAAATGACCCGCAGTTCCCTCATTGTCGCAAAATCCTGGCTACGGCTATGTTAGTGTTTTTTATCTCAGTTTCCTTCAAAATTTAAAAACTTGTATGGTAAGAATGCACTCTAAAACAATATCAATAATGCATTTTTGGAAACTTAACAGACCCTGGGAAAAAGTTATTGACTTCGGACTTTATTTCTGTATACTAACCTACATAAGTAAATATCATTTCTTAATAAAACATGAGTTAAGCGGAGTCAAGCATCTATGGAAAAGTTGGTACGGAGTGGGGGGGGGGGGGGTTTAAACCCCAAATTAAGGGGGGGGGGGGTTAAAATACTAGAAACGCAAAATACCCAATATATACCCAATACAAAAATATCGTTTTTTTTTTCTGGAGTGCATTTTACTCATATTGTTTATCGATTTTGAAGGAAAAATAGGCAAAAAAACTCTAATTTTAGATCAAAAAGCCCTTTTTATTGCATTTTTGAGCTTTTTACTGTTCAAAACATTCATTTTGACCTTAAAACTTAAGTTTAGAGGCAGTTAGAAGTCATTTTAATTAAAGACATTTTTTTCTTCATTTTTCAAAAATTGGGGGGGGGGTCAACCTTTTCTCCCCCCCCACTCTTGAGTGGGGGGAGGTTAAACCCCCCTTCTCAGAAGTTGAGGGGGGGAGGTTAACCCCCTCGTTCCCATGTATGGAGTCATGGGCGAGAACTCTTCCACATTTCTACCTAGTTTTATAGCGTGTGAGCCATTTGTCTTTTTAAAATTTTGGCAAAACCAAACGAACACAAATGTCCTAATATTACTCACCTGTCCAATTTTTCTGAGATCCAAATCAGTTGATGAGACGGTTTGGATTCCAGTTTGCCAGCCGGGGGTTAAAATTCCGCTTCCTGGATTCAATGACGTCATCATACCTAAAAAACTTGTTATTTACTTTAATAAAATAGATATATTTAAAAAAAGATAAACGATCAGCACTAATGGCGCCATCAAACACTAGAATAATAGCAATATTAGCGGAATCATTTTCCGTAATAATACGAAAATGGTCAAATTTCTTGTTAAACCTGTATGCTAATTTTGCCAATATTTTTATAGATCGTTTTCTCCGTTAAGATTTTAAACGAAAATTCACCCCGAGTAGACATTTTTTAACTTACCGAGTTAAACTTATAGATAGATAATGAGTTGACATGTAGAGTTTGGTTTACTTCCCTAGCCTCGAAGTTAAGTAATGTTACTCTCAAGAAAAAACTTTAGAGACTTCTCTTTTATACATGGGCATGGGGGGTTGGGAGGGGGGTTAACCCCTCAAATTCTGAGAAGGAGGTTTAACGCCCCCCCACTCAGAAGTAGGGGAAGGAGAAAAGGTTAAACCCCCCACCAATTTTGGAAAAATGAAGAAAAAAATGTTTTTAAAATGACAAGTTTTTGAGGTCAAAATGAATGTTTTAAACAATAAAAAAGCTCAAAAATGCAATAAAAAAGCCTTTTTGACATAAAATTAGCGTTTTTGCCTATTTTTTCTTTAAAATCGAAAAACGATATTGGTAAAATACACTCCACCAGAAAAAAAAACGAAATGATATTTTGCGTTTCTCGGATTTTAACCCCTTCCCCAATTTGGGGTTTGACCGTTCCCACCCACTCCGGACCAACTTGCCCATGTATGCTCTCTTTCATCCAAAATTTTTTTACACTAACCCTCTCGATTTTACTAGAATTTTAAAACAAAAACACCTTCTCCCCAAGAAAAAATTTAAGGTATATATTGTTTTTGTTTCAAAAAAAAAATATTTTAACACAAATCAGTATTTTAGTGCCTTTTTTTACCTACCTACCATTTGCTGGGCGTAGCCAGGATCATAGGTGTTTTTGGGGGGGGGGGACAGAGGGGTGCACCCCCCCTAGAGCCAAAATTTTGGACCCTCCCCCCTGGAAAAAATTCAGGGGGCCCCCCTCCCCCCCAAAGCTCGAGAGCGGTCCGGCCTGACCCCCCCTAGCGAGGTTGACCCCCCCCCCCCCCCCCCCTCCCGACCAATTGAAGGAGAGGGAGACACAAGACAAACACAAACAACACCCACACAAAAAACCAAAACACAAAAAAACAAAACCCCCCACCCCCCAAAACCCACCCCACAAGCACCACCCCCCGACCCCCCCCAACCCCACGACCCCCCAGACCCCACCTACCATTTCTGTCCCCCCCCCCCCCCCGCCCCCCCCCCCCCCCCTAGCCAGGATTTCGAAAGGGAGGGGGCAACCATACATGGGCACGGGGGGAGTTTAAGCCCCCCCCCCAATTTGGAAAAATGAAGAAAAAAATGTGACTTTTAACTGCCTCCAAACTTAAGTTTTGAGGTCAAAATGAAAGTTTTAAGCAATAAAAAGCTCAAAAATGCTATAAAAAGGGCTTTTTGACCTAAAATTAGCGTTTTTTTAACCTATTTTTCCTTCAAAATCGAAAAACGATATGGGTCGTAAAATGCACTCCAGAAAAAAAAACAATATGGGTATTTTGCGTTTCTCGGATTTTAACGCCCCTAATTTGGGGTTTAACCCCCCACTCCGGACCAACTTGCACATGTATGTGTATGGGTCCAACCCTAAACTAATTTTTCGAAAGGGGGTGTTCAGGGGGGTCCAAATCCTAAACGTTATAAAAGCGCTAAAAAATATTTTTCTTCATTACAGTATTAACTTCTTTATGCCAAAGATAAGTTTATAACTAGAATTTTAGCATAAAACACTATTTATAAATTGCCTATAGAATTATATTACGAACAAAGCGTGGAAATAGGGTCCATGCCACATACTTCATTATTTTTCCATTTTTCCACTAAAAATAAGCCTATAAAACAAAGAAAATATTTTTTAAAAACAATTTGATACCTTAAAATTTTTGATTTCTAAAACATTAACAACTGAAAAATGAAAGATTGATTTACAGCTGAGCCGAGCAATACAAAATGCGAGAAAATGTTTTTAGAATTACTTCTCCTAACTTTTAAATTTTTAAACTTACAAAATATAACAATCTTAAGGGAGGTTTAGCGAGGTCGTATAAAAATTACAAAACAAAGTAACACAGATTAATTGAGCACTGAGCGGAGCGAAGCGCGAGAAAATTTAAAAAAAATGGCCGTTCTAAAAATACATGAGCACGGGTTTACACGATAGGAAAGTCCGGATGGATGCCTTAGACCTTACAACTAGAATTTAAAGTGCCTTTGGGTCTTCGGGACGGTGCTTACCTACAGTTATAAATAATTATAATATAATACTACTGCTTACAAGTATCTGTGGGTGTTGGTATACCTCAAAAATAAAAATGTATAGAAATAAAACAAATAGGCGCCATATATCATAGGCTTGTTCAAAATTAAAATATATTTTATCGACCGCTTAATTCCATCAACACAAAAAATTTAGCCAAAATTTAGAATTTAAAAAAAAATTTAGAAAAATTTAGCCAGTCACCCATACATGGGCAAGTTGGTACGGAGTGGAAAGGGGGGGGGGTTAAACCCCAAATTAGAAGGGGAGGGGTTAAAATCCGAGAAACGCAAAATACTCATATCGTCTTTTTCTGGAGTACATTTTACCCATATAGTTTTTGAATTTTAAAGAAAAATAGGTAAAAAACGCTAATTTTAGCACAAAAGACCCTTTTTATTGCATTATTGAGCTTTTTACTTTATAAACCATTCATTTTGACCTCAAAACTTAAGTTTGGAAACAGTTAGAAGTCATTTTAAAGACCTTTTCTCTTCATTTTTCCAAAATTGGGGGGGCATGGGCGTAGCCAGGAGGGTCTAGACCCCCTTTTGGGTCGGCAAACGGAAAAATTTGGGGTTAGACCCAGGGGTCGCCCAGGGTAAAAAATTTGGGGGTCTAGAAAGGCTCAGCGCTCGATGAATTATATAGTCTCCACTTTTAAATTTGTGTTAGTTTGTTTTGTAATCTTGGTATGACCACGCTGGATCCACCCCATTTTTAATGTTTTAATTGGTCTTTACTTCCAAATTTGTGTTGATACGACCACGATAGACCCCACTCTTTAGATTGTTATATAGTGGGATTAAAAATTTAAAGGTTAGGAGAAGTAATTTTAAAAACATTTTCTCGCACTTTGCATTGCTCAGCTGTAATTGAATGTTTTCCTTTTTCAGTTGTTAGGGATTTGAAAATAAAAAATTTCAAGGTCTAAAATTGTTGTAAAAGTTTTTTTTTTTGGTTTTATATACTTATTTTTATTGAATAATAGGAAAAAAATTAAGTATGTGACATAAACAAGGTAATAAACACTCCGCGCGAAGCGCGAAAATTTTTTTTAGCCCTTTTATAACGTTTAGGATTCGGACCCCCTGGATTCCCCCTTTCGGAAAGTTTGTTCACGGTTTCACCTCCCCCTTTCCGAAATCCTGGCTACGCCCATGGGAGGGAGTAACGTTTCCCCTCCTTTCTGAGTGAGGTGGGAGTCAAACCCCCTTCTCAGAATTGGGGGGGTTAACCCCCCCCGTATGCAGTCACCTCCCTATTCTGGATACTAGGATTTTTGCACTTACCTGGAATAGTGCTTTGCAGGCCGCTTTGAATTCTGGAGTCGATAGTGCTGCCAGACTCACCGTAGCCCATACCCAAAGCCAAGACTGAGTCCGGAACCGGGGTGAATCTAAATAACAAAATGGGTTAAATGTCTAGATCGAGCAAATAAAAACCAATTGGAGAAAATATTAAAGGCAAGGCAGTGTACAAAATTTCTAAAATGCTCTTTTACGCCTTCTAGCCTCCTAGCCTCGAAATTTTGACCCCCCCCCCCAGAAAAAAATCCAGCCCCCCTCCTCCCCCCAAATCTTCGATTTTTTTTACCCCTGACCCCCTTCTAGATTTTGAAGTCTGACCCCCCCCCCTTCCCGAGAAAATTTTAAGTACTTTTTTTATACTACATTTTCTTTCAAAAACGTGAATTTTTAAGACAAATTGATGTTTTTACACGTTTTTTATACCTGAATATCGCTCTTTATTTAATAAAATGTAGTATTATCTTAAAAAACCTATTATTAAACTTTTAATGGCTTAAAAGTGTTTTGCTTCGGAAATTGGACCCCACCTGACCCCCCTCTAGGTTTCAAAATATTCCCTCCCCCGGGTCGACCCCCTTTAGAAAGCTAGGGTGTTCGACCCCCTAAGACCCCCCTCCTAGATTTTGAAATGTCATTTACCCGGGGTAAACATCCCCCTCTAGCTTTTTGACCATTTTTATCTATGACTGCCCCTCGGAGATTTATTGGAGGGTGGAAATTCCTAAATGGTGGGGCACGGGAAAGAGGTTTTTTGTGAAAGGGGGGGGGGCAAGCAGAGAATAAAGGAAAAAAAGAGAAAAAAAAAGAAAAAAAAAGGACAAAAAAGAGCAAAATTTAAAAAAAGGCTTAAACATAAAGGCAAAAACATAAAAGCATTAAGTTATTCGAATTTCTAACGTTTTAACTTCACCAACTCCACTAAAATAACGGCGTATAATTATAACTGTGACCATAGGTGGGCACGGGGATGGGTTGGTGGAGGCTTATACCCCTCCCAAAATCCCGATTATAGCCGACACCCCCTTAAAATTTGGGGGTACCCCGGACTCCCCCCTCTAAAATTTGGGAAGTCCTAGTCATAGGTGGGCAGCATCCCAGATTTGGGGGGTATACCCGACCTCCGAAATTTGGAAGAGGGGTGTACCAAAAGAAAAGGTATACTTCAAATACCCCATTTTTAGCGTTTTTAGTACTGGGAGCCTTAAATTTTAAGGTGGGGAGGAGTGTCCAGGGTACCCCAAATTTTTTTTGGAGGGGGGTGTCGGCTATGACCCCAACCCGTCTCTGCCCTCTTATGATTCCAGTACTAAAAACGCTAAAAATGGGGTATTTGAGGTATACCCCAAAAAAATTTTTGGGACACCCCCCCCCCCAAATTTCAGGGGTCGGGTCGGGTATACCCACACCCAAAAAAAAATCCGGGAGGCTGCCCAGCTATGATTGTGACCGTTACTAAGAGCGTTTAAAAACTAGATTTTAGACGGTACCTAGTCATATACACACACAAGAAAGCTATTCTGTGTTCTGTTTAACTCTTCCCAAAAAAAAATATAAAAAGGAGATTCACTAACTTTAACGGGAAAGATTTTACTTTCTTAAAATTGAGATTTATCGATGCGAACTATCTGCGTGCGCACTCTATGTTGAAAAAAAAAAAAATTAAAATCAAAATTCAACGTACTTTTCTGCTCTTGGGTTTCGCTGCTTCTTGTTCCGAGCGTCGCCCACTTCTGGTATGTTATTCCAATCGTCCTCTGTCACTTCCGCCAATTGGCGTTTCAGATCGGAGAACTCCTGTTGGATCTTGGGTCTCTCTTTTCTATACTTCTCAACCGCCAGTTTGAACTTCTTTTCTCTTAACAATTATTAAAATATCATTAAAATAAAAAAAAATATTAATTAATGTTTAATTTCATTTTTTTTAAAAATTATTTTTTTAATGTTACTTATTAAATAAATTTTTTTCAGAAAAAATTACATTATACTTTTAGTCCGGTAAAAAATATTCTGATTACATACCACTGCCACTTTAGACTTTTTTGGAATTATTTAAGAAACATGCCATTATTTTAGTAACGACCACGATTTTAAAATTTGAATTATAGTAAGAGCGCTTAATATTAGGCATTGTCAAATTAAAGATCAAATTTATTAATTTAATCAATCCACTTTTTGCGATGCATATTTTCAAAAATTAAGATAAATTTATGTTAAAAAAGTGTAAAATTTTGATGTTAAAAACTTTGATTTGAATTTGAAAAATTTGAATCTTAATTTAAATCAAACATTGAGCCACCAGGACCGTGCTGACCTTCAGGCAGCACCCAACGGGCCTACGGGTACCAATCATCTGGACCATGTTGCTGGATCTTTTCTTTTATAGAAATGAGTCCAGTTTGGCATGGCTAGTGATTGTTGTTGTACGTCGGCTACGCATGGCAGTTTTCCATCTAGCAAAGTAGTGGACAAATGCAGCTTCATAGTGTGTGAGTCATTGGCCTTGCAGGAACACCTATGCTACTCATGTACGACGTTAAATGTAAGATCAAAATCAGGCGGCGACCTAAAAGCCTTTAGCTAAGACCTCGGAACGGGTGTACTGTGTACACTACGCGCAGTGAAAACTCTAGCGGTAAAAGTTGCCAACATCGTTATCAATGTTGGACGAAACACGAAAAGTCTCAACCATGGGGGTGAAATTTTTTTCTCACCCTCCTGGCTTGTCTCAGGCCTGCCCTTTGTATAATCTGCATAAGGGAGATAAGTTTCAGGTAATGCAACAACAAAAAAAAAACTACCTGTAATCTTTTCGTTTTTCGTCCTGTCTAGTTTCCACCATGTCATAAATCTGGTCTGCCTCTTCGTCATCTTTATCATAAGGGTCTTTGGCGAATAAACTCCCGCCATAACCGTGGAACTAAACAAGATGATTAATTTTAGCTATCTGAATATTAAGTTACTTTATTAACAACAAAAATAGTAAACGTAATGTTTTTCAGAGCTTTTATGAATTCAGGCAGAGGACATAATACGTATTATATAAATAGAGGTGGGAATAAAAGCTAAATGGGGCCATAGATGGGAACAAGGTAAGCTGAAGGAAGGAGAAAAGAGTTTTAGTCTTCAAAAATTCAAAAACTTGGAAAATGCCAACAACCTCACCCTCTAAGCTTTGGGGATTCGGAACTCGGATACTCTCCCCTAATAGTACTTAAAAACGCTAAAAATGGGGTTTTAAGGGATACCCCAACCATAGATAAGCAGCCTTCCGGATTTCAGGGGTAAGGTATACCTCAAATACCCTATTCTTAGCGTTTTTAGTACTGGGACCCTTCAAATTTTAGGGGGGTGTCCGGTGGCCTCCAAATTTGAAAAGGGTGGCGACTATAATATGGATTTTTTGTGGGGTGAAGCGTGGAGGGGTATAACCCCCCACACCCCCTCCCTGCCCACCTATGACTTTTGAAACCTATTCTCAAATTTAGATTACCAAGGCCAACCTTCTCTAATAAATATTTTTTTTCTTTAATTTAAATCAGATTGAAAAAGAATTTAGTTGTTACCTCATCGAAATTTGCTTCGTTTAGATCCTCCTCCTCTTCCTCATCGTCATCTTTGGCTTTCTTAATTCAAGCAAGGTTTAGTATCAAGCACATTAGTTGTTGGCAGAATAATGGGTACACACATTATATAACACATACATCATAATATAAGGAATTATTATAATAAAATATACAAAATAACAAGTTATAGAATAAAATATACTAAGATATAAAATAAGCATGACTTTGAATTATAATATGTGTTCAAGTATTCACAGAGCTGTGCTTCGCCTTCGACCCCCCCCCCCGGGGTTTTATTGGGGGGGGGGCAAATCAAAAGGGGGGGGCACGGGGGCACCATTTTTGAAACGGGGGAAATAAAACGGGGGGGCAAGCAGGGAAAAAAAGAAAAAAGGGGAAAAAACGAGAAAAAAAAGGAATAGGGAAAAAAGGGACAAAAAAAGCGAAAATAAGGTAAAAACAGGTCTAAAATGGCTTAAAATAGGCATTGAAATAGGCTAAAAACTGCAAAAAAAATCGCGATGATGGTGTACCATTATAAAGTCAAAAATTGTGTCATAATTTTAGGGTACTTTTCATTTTTTGGCGAAGGGGGGGGGCAATAAAACCGGGGAGGGGGCAAATTCTCAAATAAATTCGTGTTTTTAAAAAATAAAAACAGATGGAATTACGTATTTTAGTTATTTGTGGTACCTACTTATATCGCTTTATTTTACTTAAAACAACGCTGTGTCAGCCAGGTACACTTACAACATCAATAATATTAAATCAACACAAATCTTACATATTTCTCTCAATTTAAGTTTTTAAAGCATTTTTAGCAATTTAAAATACAGACCTAACCTTCACCTATTTTGAGCTACGCAATAATCATAAAATTCACAGCTCCGTACGCTGGGGCATTTCTTGAATGAAATAAACCACCGGGGCAAGTCTCAGGGTGAATATTTATTTAAAATTAGGTGTGTCAGGCACCAATTACATTACAACATATAAAAATCCGAGAAGCTGCCCAACTATTAACCTGAATATTTTTTTTTATGTTGATACTAAACCTTTGGAGCGGGTTGAGCGTGTCTTTCGTCACTGAAAGCATCTGTTGCCTCCCTGGCGGGCCCAATATCCGACCGAGTGGTAAAACCAGTGGCTCTAAAATCGTCAAAAAATTATTTTTGATTAAGCTTGCGATATTAGATTGAGCTGTTTCGACAATTGAAGAGTATGCATTAAAATAAAACCATAATTTTTTTTCAATTTATTTATATTTGTAATTAAAGAATACTCAAAAGCATTAAAATCTCTTTCAAAAAAAAAATATGTTGAATAAAGGTTGTAGGTGTAAGTCCCATACGTGGGTCGGTTTGGTGGGTGTACCAATTATCGATTTGACCGATCCAAATATAAAATGGACATATAAAATATATTTATATTCTAAATCGGACACATAGCGTTTAATTTTGAGGTTATTTTCGGGATAAAAATCTTACATCAGGAGTTATGACCTCATATATACCCAAAAATTACCGATTTTTGGCATGGTACGATTCCCATACGCGTCCCAAAATTTAATTTGATCGATCTAAAGGTAAATTCACATCATAAAACATCTTTATAGCCTAAATCGGACACTTAGACTTTATTTATGTCGTTATTTTTGGAATTTAAATATTCCGTAAGGAGTTATATGCCTATTTAAAACCACAAATGCCTTTTTTTTGGCATGTACAGTTTATGTTATTAAGAAAATTTTTTTATTAAACCTTTAAACCAAACAAAAACGACCGGGCCCCCAAAACCCAACCCCCCCCCACCCCCCCCCCCCCCCCCCCCCCCCCCCCCCCCCCCCCCCCCCCCCCCCCCCCCCCCCCCCCCCTCAAATGAATACTATTTTTTGTATTATCAAGTGTCTATAGGTGAGAACGGTGGGGGAAGCTAAAAGGGGGGGGGGTGGTAACCCGGGGTAAATTGAATTTTGAATTCTACGAGGGGGGTCCGGTCCGGACTCCCCTCTAGCTTTTTAGGGGGGGTCGACCCGGGGTGCGAAATTTTGAAATCTAGAGGGGGTCAGGTGGGGTCCGGTGTCCAAAGCAAAACAGTTTTAAACCATAATAACTTTAATAATTGTTTTTTATAGGATAATACTACATTTTATTGAATAAAAAGCGATATTCTGGTATAAAAAGTGTGTAAAAGCTTGAATATGTGATAAAAATTCTTGGAAAAATTCTTGTGATAAAAGTTTTTGGAAGAAAATTTAGTATAAAAAAGTACCTAAAAATTTTCCGAGAGGGGAGGGGGGTGGTCAGATTTCAAATTCTAGAGGGGGTTAGGGGTTGGATAAAAATTCGGAAATTTGAGGGAAGGGGGGCCCCCTACATTTTCGTCTAGGGCGGGGTCCCAAAATTTTGAGGCTAGGGGGGTGGACCCCACCCTGCTCCCCCCTCTCTCACCTATGCAAGTGTCTGGCAATTACAAATATATTTTTTATTTTTTTCATGGTAGCCACCAATTTAGCACCAAATTTTTTTACAATAACAGTTCAAATACCAACCAAAATTTCAGTTGTTAAAAAATTCGCATTTTTGAAAAACAACTTATTTTAATAAAATCAATATTTGAGTTTTATATTTGGCTTGGGCTTAAGAAATAATAAATCGGTAAGAAAATAAGTTTAAATTAGTGTTTAAGGTCAAACAAATTTTGTTGTCCATGTTTTTGGTGGTCTATGTTGTTTTCGAATTTTTGATTTTTCTGAAATTTTTTAAGTTTTTCGGACTTCTAACATTGTTAAAACATAGTTTTTAATTTAGTATGTTGGTTAACAGAATTTTTTTCTCAGCAACTATAAATTGCACGTGTTAAAAAAGACCTTCTTGGGTTTGAATTGGCTCATAGCTCTTTTCTGAAAGCTCAAATGCCAATAATCATTAGAGAAACATGATTTACGTGTTAGATTTAGGCTATTAAAATGCTTTAAGATTTCGGTAGTCTCACCAGTTTGGTTTATATTACAATTCCTCCAACACTTTCCTCCATCCTTTTTTTATAATGTGAATTTACTTTTGGATGAGTCAAACACCTTTTGGCATACAATTTATGACAATAAGAAAAAAATTGTTAAGCAGCAAAATAAATTAAAAGATACATTTATACATTGCTAAAAGTCTAAAAAATTTAAAAATACCTAAAAATTTATAAAAAACGATGGTTACATGGGTCATTGCATGTCAAATCAACTGAAAAAAGCAACAAAATTTAGCGCACCATCTTCGATTTTGCTGAAACTTGGTATACTTGCAGACCCTATGCCCAAAAAGAAATATTTCAAATTTTAGCCCCCAAAACCTTTTGGTTCCGAAGTTATGACCTCTTAAATTTGGGCTTTTGGTCCCGATTTCAACCAAACGTCCTATTTTCAAACAAGCACATTGGAATCATTAACAGTAATAACCCCTGCAATATATATATCATTTAAAAGCTAATTGCCCGCTCTATCTAATGAAACTAAAATAAAAATATTGTTTGGGGACCAAAAAATAGTTATAGTGAAATATAAAAAAGAAATGACAATAAAAAAAAATCATCATCACCAATTTTAATGATTTTTTTACTGAGTAAAGACAACACATTTGGGAACATGCATATAAAATTTCATGAGCGGAATTTGCCTCTAGGGCTCACAATAATGAAAAGAGTCATACTAACTTGTCGAAATTTAACGAGTTTTGTCAAATATTGACTATTTATAACACTTAACTAATACTTTACAACAAAAACCATTATATTTAACAACAGTTTTTTTAATTTATTTATCAAGATAATATTTTGAACTACTTTTATCTCAAATTTAAGCTGCCCTGTTTTACTGTGTGGAACAAAATTTGTAAAACAAAAATTGGTAGTCAACCTTGTTTTGAACATATTGGGAAAATTATGATAATAAACTGGACTTTACCTTTTTTATGTTAGCGATTGCAATGAGGCATATTCCATTTCCTTCTGTGACAGTTTTTATTCTCTTCCACCTCATCCAGCAATTTCTGGATCAACTTTTTGAATGATTGAGTTGCTCAAAACTACTCCAATATCTGGATAATGTGGGAATGAAAATGAATCAGAAGGTCCCGGTGGCTTCAAAAAACTCAATTTTACTTCCCCTTGCTCTGAATCTACTGATATAACTGAGGCTAAATAC